>JAUMHN010443985.1:0-11215 GCA_032360265.1 Heliamphora ciliata
AAATAAATTAGGTTACTGACAACCCGATTTAATTATCCTCTTCTCCTCGCAACCGCACCGCTTAACTTTTTGATATGTCGGATCCGAAGATAAACTGTACAGGTTTAGCATAATCAAACCTATACGAAAAGCACACGAGGGGGAACTCCTTAACCTAAATCGGACGTGTTTTTCGTCAGCTGATTATCAATTATCGGACAAATAATGCCAATACCCAACTCATTGCTATTGTTGATCTCATTGAGGAAATCTCAACCATTGACGACTCAAAGTACTGTACAGTATCTTAACATAATTAATCAATCACTTCAGGATTAAGAGTTCATGCAATACATGATCATACGGGATGTGGATCAATTCATATAGTCAGTATAGAGTCGATCATCCCGTTGATCCCGCTTAATACACTCCAAGTGTACTAACACATCGAGCTCGAACATCGAATTCCTAAAACCTGAATTTAATCCGTTCGACCTAGCCAACACCAGCTACTATAACGATGTACTACAATCGTATCAATAGAATGTCCGGATCCATTGCGATTGTGAGCCTACCTGTATAATCTATCAGAACCTTTGACACGATTTTTCGTGCAGCACGCACCGAGTCAAATACTGGATAGAATATATGGACTATGCATTCATACATCACAAATATAAATATGAAACCATAAATGTAAAATCATCTCAAATGTTTCTTATTAATATGCCAGGGATCCAGAATAAAATACATAAAAAGCATGACTTTTCAGTGTACATTCCCAACATAAACCACTTAACTTACGGGCCCAAAACCCGAGGGGACAAAGAAACCATCACTTCTTTTACGGGGATTAACCCGAAGGCACGAAACTCCTACTCTGTGCACGTTTCTAGATTTTTACCGTGGAACAACTCGTGTCCAATACACCCACTATCTCGGCACATCTATTGAATCATTTAAAAACCAACCCATAGCTCAACTACGAAAATATTTTCACAATTATACATTAAACATGTATAAAGATCCAATGGATATCCGCCATGTCATCCATCAATCATGGAGATCAATCAAAAACATTTTCAAAAATGTTTCTACCGTTTCTATCAAAACGTTTAAAACCTGAAACTCAACATCGAGGGTTAACTCCAAACTTCCAAAACATGATTTTTAAGATTTTTATAAATCCCCTATTTTCAAAATTACCTTTTTGAAAGCTGTGAACATCCACAAGTCCAAATCATGTAAAAACCAAGAAAAAGCACAAAATATGCTTTTTTTATCCAAACAAACATGGTTTAAACAAAAAATATGATAATTAAAGAATTTTCAACCGGTAAAAAAGCGTATAACTGCACGTAGCACCCTTTAACGATAACATAGTCTAGAATCCTACCTCGGTAAGTCAAAAACTCGATGCCTAAAAAATTAAACTTTGTCAAAATGAGATTTCGTCCGAATGGAAACAAAGCCCACGGCGTGGATAACAAGGATCCATGAACTTATCGTAAAAAACAGAGCCCTGGGCCCCCAAAAGTCTAGAGAGAAAGTGGAGGAAAAGAAAGCTTACTCAAGAAGCTAGGTTTTGAAAATATCTAACATAAGGTTGATATTTATAGGGTCAGCCCCGTATAGGAATTCAATCGACTGACCCTACCAAGTCAGTCGACTGGAAAGCTACTAGAAAACCCAAAAACTTTCCACCATCACGGTTCAATCGACTGAATCTCCAACCTCAGTCGACTGAACCCCAACCCAGAACATCCAGTCGACTTAACTCACCCCCTCAGTCGACTGAATGGCTACTGCCAACACACAGCCAGTACTCCAAGTTTAGGAAAACTTCAAAACCACCTGAGAACGTTTAAAGGACAAATAATCTAACATACAGATAATGATAAAAACATATATAACATGCTGTTCAACTATGATGGAGCAAAAACTAACACGTCAGACATATATATAATGAAAAAGAAATGAAATCGGGTCTCACATTGGCAGTGCAATTATAATTCTTTAGTGGAATGAATTATAATTTATGTTTTTATGAAATTACTTCTAGGTGGAGGTAAGATTTTATAATTACATTTAGAGTCCACATCTTATTTACTTCACAAGTCCCTACTGTAGCCTATTTATATGTTTTTATAAAACTTAGTCGCCAGATTATTGATAATCAATCTAGGGTTTTCTCGTATTGTGAAAACCAAAGAATAGGTGGTTAGAGAGGTTTTGAAGAATGCGATAGATCAAAGTTCACGCTTTATTCGTGTTTTAGCATTCAGGAATACAACAGAAAACTTGATTTAGAGATTTGACTTCTAGTCAAAAATCGCGAAAAGTTGTTGACTAAAGTTTGTTGCAGTAAACAAAATCAAGCCAAACAAATTTTGAAAGGTATAATTCTAAACTAACTTTGGGAGTTATACCGGGTTTTATTTTTTATTGTTCGATATCAAAAAAATTTAATCTGGAGCCTATTTCAGCACTTGCATGTCCGTATTATTTTTGACTTAAATCATGTACAAACTTAGATTTAGCCGCAACAGTTAGTATCAAAGTCGTCTTTGATTATGTATATGATTACATCATGGGTTTGGGTAGATTTAGATTATGCTAACTTTGTTTTGAAGACAATCTAATCCCAGCTTTAATGGTCATTAATTTTGCATGTTAATTGCATGGTTTTAATGATTATTATTTGATTATTTGCTTTTTCACAATTTGTTTTTTTGGTCGTGGTAGATAATTGTGCACGCTTTGGAGGCATAGAAATCATGTAATCTTCTTCTTTTATAGATTGATTGTGAACTCCCCGGTGGTATAGGATCAATACATTTTTTTTTCAATTCAATGAATGAAGAATAAAAAACACGACAAAAATAACAGCAGTAGCAACATGCGCGAAAAGCGGGACAACGTGCGACGTGCTCGCAGCAGTAGAGCGGTAAGGCGCGACGCGCGCGAGGCATCACAGTTGTGGGACCTGGTTCCATTTTATGTTGTTACGTTTTTTTGATGTGTTAGTTATTTCTTTAATCATTATATAATTTCATGTTTCTATATGTGTTCTGCATACGTGGGCTTGGTTATGCGTCTTTTGTTCGGATTTTCACTAAGCGATGATCACTCGAGCGGAGCTATGTTCGCTCGAGCAGGCTAGTGGTTGAGAGTTGAGCCGATGGGGGACCACTCAAGCGAATATTTGTTCGCTCGAGTGTGTAGCCAGGCACGAAATTTTATAAAGGCAGCCCATACCTTGAACATTATGCCAAGCTTATTGTGTAAGCTTTCACTCATCTCTCTAGATAAATCTTTCAAAAGCTCTACCTTCTCTTTAGCTTTCGGCTTGATTCAGGTTTGGATCTTGGCATTCGAATAGTCGATCCTCGATATCCTTACTGTGGGCTTCGCGTTCATTCAAGCCGAATTGCATTTTAGCTAATTTGGTTTCTCGCCGGTGTTCAAAGTTTCAAGTTTTAACTCGCTGAGATAGGATTCTAAACTACCTTACTTTAAAAAGGGTGCTACGTGTGATTATGTGCATTTCTAACGTTTAAAAATGCATTTATTATTGAACCTGGTGTTTAAACCATGTTTGTTGGATAAAATAGCATGTGTGCAATCTTGTGGTTTATTACAAAGTTGGTGGACTTGGGTGTGTCTGAGGATTTCAAAAAATGAGTTTTGAATACCGGAAGAGTTACAAAAATGTTTGTGAAAACCTAGTTTAGAGGTTTGGAGCTAACCTTTAGGGTTGAGATGTCGGTTAATCTCGATGGCTATTGAAAGATATGATGGTGTGCGATTAGGTGTTTGGTACATAGCTATGTGCGTACCTATATCTACTAAGTCATACCGTGTGTCGTTATAACGAATTGTATAATGGGGCAAGCTATTGTTCTACGGTGAAAGACCGTAAAGAATTGTATATTAGGGCAAGTTGTTGTCCTACGGTGAATGACCGTGAAGAGTTGCATATTAGAGTAAGTAGTTATCCCACGGTGAAAGACCATAAAGAATTGAATGATTGGGTTAGTGCTATCCTATGGCGAAAGACCGTAAGAGAGTATGAGATGCATGTGAACTTGGTTGTTCTGTGCATATTAAATTGTTGAACGTTATGAAATGATATAAAAACTTGTGCTTTTGAGAAGTAAAACCATTTTTGAGGCTCGTGTGAGTTGGGATATTCATATTATTCGTTTTTGCATGTTTTGCTTTTAATTCGTACTAATCTATTTTTTGTTGAGTTTTGGCTCACGTTGTGGGGTTTAAAAATATTTTTTAGGTGATTGTGATCACATGGGATGATCTAGAGGAGCCGAAGAGGGCGGAAGACTTTTTCCTAGTTTTTCCTTTTGTTGTGGGATCATGTATTGACGTTTATGTTTTGGATTCTAAAGCATGTTATGTAAGGCCTTAGGGTCATAGCTTCATATGTTGTTTGTACGTGAGATGTGGGCTCGTGTTTAGTTTGGGAGTTCTCGGTTTGAAATTCTTGTGGTTATGGTATAAAAACGTTGGTATCAAAGTTTTTGGGTTGAAAGAAGAGGTCTATTTATCAAGCTAATGTTTTGTCCTTATATTTTGCTTATTTAAACTCTTGTTCAAAGATAAGATTTTTAGGTGTGTTTTTGAGACTTGGAAAGATTTTCTCATTTTTTGTTTGAAAATCTCTTAGATGTCTCACTGCTCGAGCGGTAGAGGGCCCGCTCGAGCGGTGAAGGGCCCGCTCGAGTGGACAGCCGCTGTGAACAAAAGTTTGGTTTTGTTTCGAAATGAGGTTTTTGGATGGAAAATCTTTTGAATAACCTTTTTGGTTTAGTATGGTGTGTTTTGAGAATTCATTTACAAATAAAATTTTGTTTTCATTTTGGTTTTCTTGGGGTTTTATTGTTTGGAAATCAGGGCGTTACAACTTGGTATCAAAACTCTGGGTTCGAATACCTAAGAGCCGTGGGAACAGGCTGCGTCACCCTATGAGGATGGTTGCGTGTGCTTGATTCCATGTATTTAAATATTTTCATAACATGAGTATCATAATATGTTGAGTACGTAAATGTCGTGTATACGTGATCATGGGGGTTGGATCTTAGGATTGACTGGTTTTTCCTTTGGGTGTTTGGATTAACAGACTTGGAAGCCAAGTTAGAAATGTAATTGGCCGACGTGTTTTCTAGTAAGGAATGTAAGTAGGTTACCCAAATTGACGCGTCACTCTTGTCAGTTCTCCTCAGTATGTGAGATGTGTTTACATGATTGTCTATAGCTAAGTGTTGGCATGATTATGTGACTTCTATCTGTAATAACATGATGGGATGAATCTTATGTTGTTACGTTCTATATTTTTTTCACATAGAAGTTATGTTCACGCGGGGAGGATGAGGCCATGGCCCTGGTTTAGGCCAAGGGGATGTGCCAATCTCTGATGTTGGGGATGCTAATGCTCCCCAAGGACCTGTAGATGGGGTAGACTTGCTGCGTGAGATGGTAGGCTGTATCCGTCAGCTATCCGAAGATGCTAAGGGGAGAGAGAGAGAGAGTACCCGAGCTGAGGGTGACTGTCGCGATGCGAGAGTTTTGACGTCTTGACGTTTTGACCCTCCCACCTTTGTCAGGGATCCCGATCCCAAGGTGGCCACAGAATGGTTAGAGCTTGTGACCAGAATTCTAGATACACTACAGATAGTCGAGGATGGCCTGAGGGTTGCACTTGTCGTATTCAAGCTGAGTGGTGATGCCCATGAATGGTGGAAATTTGCTAGAACAGTTGTGGGAGGCACATGGGATGTGTTTACGAAGATATTTCTAAAGAAGTAGTTTCTCGAGTCCTTGAGGGATCTTTACTGTGAGGAGTTCTTTTCCCTCACTCAGGGGGTGCTTGGTGTGGTACAATATGAGGCGAGGTTTATCAGCTTGTCCCCCTTTACTCAAGACTGCATATCTACTAACAATCTGTGCTCGAAGAGGTTTGAAAGGGGTCTGAGGCCCACGATTAGGGAATGGGTGGCAGGATTGGGAATATATGTTTTTACAGATCTGGTGGAGTCGACAGTTACTATAGAGAATATTCTAAGTGAGACTCGTAAACCTAGGGAGGTTAGGGCACCACAGAGTGGAGTGGATACTCAGTTAGGTGGGCGCTCCAACAAGAGGCAGAAGTCCTTTGGCCCTGGTCCACGTCCCTCTAGGTCACAGCAACAGTTTTCTACACCAACACCTTTGATGGCTTCGTCAAGAAGGTCGGAGCAGAAGAGCTCATCTGTTATCGGTGTAGGCAACCAGGGCATCAGGTGATGAACTGCCCACAGAAGGGACAGTCTCAGAGTTCAGTACATGTTCAGTCACATAAGAGAGAGCCACCAATTTGTTATGGATGTGGCCAGTCAGGAAACATTCGTAGGAATTACCCTTAGGGAGGGAGCTTACAGAGCACAGTAGGTACACCAGTTGTTCTGCATGCATAGGGATGATAGACATATCGACAGTCGCAACCAGCAGCTCAGACTTTTAGGGTTATAGTGGGAGGTGCATTAGCTCAGTCAGTGCGACAATCCTCAGCCCAGGGCTATGGTGGACAGACTGGGGGAACGCAGGGCTGAGTGTACGCCCTTCTAGATCCCAGTTCTTTCAAGGCACCGATCGTGCCTTATGCTGTAGCTATTACTTCGGTGGTCAGAGGTACTCTCTATGTGTATAGATCATGGACCAGTGTTCTTATCTACACGGGAGCATCGCATTCCTTTATTTCATATTCTTTTGCATCTGCTTTGGGGTTGGAGATGGACTTGTTGGGTAGTAAATTGTGTGTAGAGACACCGGTCAGTGGGAATGTGGTGTTGGGACGAGTTTGTAGATCATGTGAGTTAGAGGTCATCGTCCGCTGTTTAGAGTTTGATTTCATCATTCTAGACATAACCACGTTTAATATCATCCTAGGGATGGACTGGCTGACCACCTATCGTGCCTTTATCGATTGTGATCGATGGAAGGTGTCGATTTGTACGCTTAAGGGAGATTACTTTTGTTTTGTGGGTGATCGGGACGAAGGTTTGGTGTCCATGCCCGGTGTTGTGCGAAATTGAGGATGCTTGGGCTTCCTATTTTTTGGTCTCATGTTGGATGAGGCGGTTGAGGTTCGAGGAGAGCTTTCTGTTGGAGGTAAACTGCTAAGATCATTGATTTGTATATGATTTTTCGAAAATTAAAAATTAGACAGGCAATCACCGAAACAGGCACCAAATAAAAAACTTTTTGATATCGAACGATCAAAATAAAAAATCGTGCCACCACAGTTAGTTTAGATGAATACCTTTCGGTCGTTTCTTCAACTACGAACTTTGATTCTCCGAGTTGAAGTTTCAAACAGACCTTCTACTGTATTCCCGATGTGATTCCTGAACGTAATGTGAGCTACAATTCCTCGAGAACTTGTACCGGCAGAACCCAATCAATCTTAGTCTTGAAAGACAACAACCGAATATGGTTCATCCTATCCACATATTTATAGGCCACAGTAGGGACCTGTGGAGTAATTATGACATAGACTTCTAGTGTGACCCAGATTCCTATCCAGCGATTTCGGCAAATATGCAAACTTCTCAGCGATTTCTGTAATTATGAAAATCTTGCAGCGATTTTTGTAATTTTTATAAAACACTAAATTACAGTTCATACCACTAAAAAATTGTAATTATACTTCTAACCATAATATCAAGACCAATTTCATTAAGCTCCTGTTATTAAATGTTTAACTCATCTCCTCACGTTAAGATTCATGATACCAGTCAATTAAATTTGATTATCGACAATTTAATTTAATTGGCGTCTTTAAAATTCCTTAAGCCCTTCTGCTTAACTTCTTTGACTGCTGGATAATTAAATTCATCTACAGGGTTTAGCTCAATCAAAACTTATGAACTTTTTTAAGGGAGTTTCGTCAATTCCGAACAATCGAGATGTGAATTCTGTCAATAATTAATATTTAGCATATAATTAATATCGCTATTCAACTCGCCGGGACTATAGACTCATAAAAAGATTGCACCCTCTAATGAATCAAAATAATAAATATTAAATATAGCAAATAATAATTATTTTGGGATTAAAAGCATAAACACTCATAATAACCTTGGGATGTGAATTAATTTATATAGTTAGTTTAAAATTAATTACCCTAATGCGGTCTTATTCAATACACACAAAGTGTACTAGTATAGCGAGTCAAAATAATAGACGATGCTATTATCTGTTCCACGTAACCAAGATAGGCCTACTAAAATTCTGTGCTACAGTCGTACCAATAGTTTATCCAATTCCATCTAAACTGTAAACAAAAACTTATATTCTGCAAGAACATATAATCTAGTCTTCTGTGTGCAAGCCGTATTCTACACACTATATTAAATACTGTACAGAATAAAGGACATCCATGCATAATATTAAAGAAATGATATTACATTCATTACTCATTAAGATTCTCATAAAATAAAAAAATAATTTTATCAAAAATAAAATTAAATACTAAAACCAATAAAATCAATGGTTTTTTGTATACATCGTTGACACTTCCCCCTGTGGTTTGTGATTATCTAGATGTCTTTCTTAACGATCTATTTGAGTTGCCACTGAGTCGTGAGGTAGAGTTTTCTATCAATCTTGTTCCGGGAGTTGCTCTTATTTCGACGCCATCTTATCACTTTGCACCGAATGAGCTGCGAAAACTCAAGATATAGCTTCAAGAGTTTCTTGATAAGGGGTTTGTACGTCCGAGTACATCGCCGTGGAGAGCTCCAGCCTTGTTTGCTAAGAAGAAGGATGGATCCTTGAGGTTATGTATTGACTATCAAATGTTGAATCATCTAACGATGAAAAATAAGTATCCTATGCCGAGGATTGATGACTTGTTTGATCAACTAAAGGGTTCGAATTGCTTTTTGAAGATTGATTTGAGGTCAGGGTATCATCAGTTGAGGAACAGGGACGAGGACATAGCGAAGACCGCCTTTCAGACTCGTTATGGTTACTATGAGTTTTTGGCTATGTTGTTCGGTTTGACGAATGCTCCTACGGCGTTCATAGATTTGATGAGTTGTATATTTCATCCATATCTTGATAGTTTTTACGTTGTGTTCGTGGATGACATTCTTATCTACTCACACTCGAGGGTGATGCACGAAGAACACCTATGTATTGCTCTACAGCTTTTGAGAAAGCATCATCTATATGCGAAATTTGAAAAGCGTGAATTTTGGATGCCTGAGGTGAGGTTTTTTGGACATGTAGTATCGAGGGATAGAGTATCTGCGGATTCTTCGAAGACTGACGCGGTGATGGATTAGGAACAGTCGAAAAATGTATTTGATATCCACAGCTTTTTGGGTTTAGCAGGCTATTACCGACAATTCGTAATGGATTTTTCTAGACTTGCCACGCCGATGACTCGCCTTACGCGAAAAGGAGTCAAGTTCATTTGGGGTGAGACTTATGAGTTAGCATTTCAGGAATTGAATAAGAGATTGACGAGTGCAGCAGTGTTAGTTATTCCAAAATGAGGTTTGGGTTACACGGTGTATTGTGATGCATCGCATGATGGTTTGGGTTGTGTTTTGATGCAGGAAGGTAAAGTTATGGCTTACGGATCTTGACAGCTGAAGACTCATGAACAAAATTACCCAACACAAGATTTGGAGTTAGCAGTCGTGGTTTTTGCCTTGAAGGTGGCACTATCTCTTTGGTTAGTATTTTGAGATTTTCTCAGATTATAAGAGCTTGAAGTACTTGTTTTCACAGAAGGATCTGAACCTACGCCAGCAACGATGGATGAAGATTATGGAAGACTATGATTTTGATCTTCAGTATCATCCCAAGAAGGCCAATGTTATGGCTGACACTCTTAGTAGGAGACCCCATGGCGTACTAGCTTCTGTCGCTATGCGAGAGCGGGATATGCTAGGGGAGATCTGCGAGTTTGATTTATGTTTCGAAGAGAGGAAGGAGGGTGCGACATTGTTCTCAGTGGCTTCACAGCCTAATTTGGCTCAGTAGACAGATCAGGAAGCTCATATGCTGAGGGATCGGGTGGCTAACGGGAAGGACACCAAGGGATGGGTTGTGAGTCCGGAATAGAGTTTGAGGTTTGTAGGGAGAGCATGTGTGCCAAAGTCGTGCCGTGGCGACGTGTTACACGATTTCCACCATTCTCATCTTGCAGTGCACCCGGGAGGCATTATGATGTACCATGATCTGTGTCATCAGTTCTGGTGGAAGGGAATAAAGAGAGAGGTGGTTCAGTTTATTACTCAATGTCTCACTTGTTAGCAAGTGAAGGTGGAACACTAGAGGCCAGCATGTTTATTTCAGTTGTTGTATCGGAGTGGAAGTAGGAGAACATCACGATGGATTTTGTAATTGGACTTCCTAGATCGCCTAAAGGGCATGATGCTGTTTGGGTTATAGTTGATAGATTAACGAAGTCGACAAACTTTATTTCCATTTGTGTGAAGGATTTTGTTGACAAGCTAAGTAGGCTATATGTCAGTGAGATTGTTCGGTTACACGGAATACTTGTATCTATTATTTTTGACTGAGACCCGTGCTTTACATCGCACTTTTTGCAGAGTCTTTAGGTAGCTCTAGGGACAAGCTTGCATTTTCAGCATTGCTTTTCATCCTCAGACGGACGGTTAGTCCAAGCGTACTATACAGATTTTGGAGGGCATGCTGCGAGCTTATGTGCTCCATTTTTAGGGTTCTTGAAAAGATCATTTACCGTTGGTAGAGTTTGTATATAACAACAGTTATTAGTTTAGTATTGGGATGACGCCCTTTGAGGCCTTGTCTGGCAGGCCGTGTAGGTCACCAGCGTGTTGGACAGATGTGGGAGAGACCGCAGTCTTGGGAACCGACTTAGTACGGGAGACAACGAAAAGGATTACTATGATTCGCCAACGTTTAGTGACAGCACAAAGTCGTCAGAAGAATTACGCCGATCAGAAGAGGAGGCCTTCAGAGTTCGGGCTAGGGGACCATATGTTAGGGTTGGTATACTGAAAATCATATTTTTATTATTTAATTTTTTTTTTAATAAAATTAGTTTTCCATTTTATGAGAATCTTTATGAGCAATATATGTCTATCATTTATTTGTTATGCATGGATATTCGATATTCTGTATAGTATTTAATCTGGTGTGTAGAGTACGGCTTACACACAGAAGACCAGATTTTAGGTTC
>JAUMHN010443994.1:0-11214 GCA_032360265.1 Heliamphora ciliata
AAATTTGGGATTTTAAGGAAATAGTAAATCTTGATTTGTTTAGAATTTATTGTACCAAAAAGGTTTTCGGTTGGGTAATTGATTCTCTTCAACCTTTATGCCCCGAGGGAGATTTTAACTTAGATTATTCCTCTTTTTTAAAAAGTAAAATTCTTGACCCAAAGCATGTTAAAAGATGTGAAAATTCTTTTAAGTATTAAAGATAAAAAAATTTTGGCTTAAAAAAGAATCAGGAGCACGACCGATCGATAGACCACTCGAGCGGTCTATCAGGCCGTCTTTTGGCACTCTCGGTTCTTTGGTGCAGGTGAGAGACCGCTCGAGCGGTCTTCTCATCGATCGAGCGGTCTGGGCCATTTTTTCAATTTTTTTTGATGTTTTGTTTAAAGGTTTGGATCTTGGTTACCTTGGTCCTAATTTCCTAAAATACTTATTTTTACATTGATTAAACCCTCTGTCTGGGTCATAATAATAAAAATGATAATAATAAACTAAACTCATGCGAGTTTGGGATATGAAGTGGGGTAGTTATGGTGAGGCGTAAATCGAAAGACTAAATGGATTTTAAATTTATTTGAATATATCTAAGATGGGTGTTTCCTTTTTAAAATGAGATGCATACTAATGAATTTAATCTTGTGTTGAAGCATGATGACATTGCTTAATCATATAAGAATTATGAGAATTTTCATGTTGAAGTAATGATGCATGATGCATGAGATATGAAAGACATTTTGAAGTACTTGAACGGAATTTGTTTTGACTTTGAAATGTGGAATGTGCATAATGAGGGGCGGCGGTCCTGCGGTGAAAGCCCGCGAAGGTTCTTGCATAATGAGGGGCTGCGGTCCTGCGGTGAAAGCCCACGAAAGTTTATATATTCAAAGATTAAATGTGAAAACTAAACACTTGATTTTAATGAATCATATGGATTGATGTGAATTAAGTTGGCCTGGCGGGTCCGCGGTGAAAGACCGAAAACTTGCGCAAGATGGGGACCACATGCTCACGGGTTAGCCCCCGAAATGTGAGGTTGTGTCTTGGTGAGTTATAGAGCTATCTATTACCAAATGGCTTCGCATAGCCTATTGGGGGAATAGGGAGGGGTATCTATAAGCCGCGCCCGACGCCGATTCATTGTTATGAAACAATTTTGTGATGAATTGGGTAATGAAAATGTGATTTGGTTTATGTGAAAATTCGGGTGATGAGAATAAATGTAAAAGAAAGGAAAATGTGGAAAAGGGTTTCATGAATGAATAACTTGGTGTGTGTGAAAATAAATAACGAATTTATGGAACTTATATTTTATTCCGGTTGCACCCATCACACCTCACAAATCATGCTTAGCATAGAGTTAGTTTTTATCTTACGAGCTTCGGCTCATGTATGTATACAAAACCATTTCAGGTTTTGAGGATCCGGGACGATACCACGTCAGAGGATGCATGTGGGGAAAAGGCTATGAGGAAGAGTTAATATTTCTTTGTTTTTACATTATGATTGTATAAAAGTGAAGTGGATAATTGTAATAATACCAGTGCTGTAAATGAACTCTTTAAAGTTAAAAATTTTGTTTAGCCTTTGTGGTACATATGTATATCGTGAGAATAAAATGCTTTATTTATGATTGCTTAAAGGAAATAAAGTGTTGTTATTAAGAAAGTCAATGTTGATAGCTTTCATGTGGGATAATTTGGGTTGTATCCATGGGTTCTCGGGGTTTGGGGCATTACAAATGGTAATAGAGCTCTACGTTCGAATACTTAGGAGCCGTGAGAATAACGATGACCTATAGGTGTGACTTGTTTTATGAGATTAGGCACCACTACACGGCATGAATTGTGTGCTTGCATGGGTTTACGATTAAATTTTTTTGCGCATGTTGTGTTTATATGAGCATGGAGATAGAGTCTTAAGGTGATGTGGTGTGCCAATTGGCGTCTGATCAACTACTTTGGGGTTCGAAATAGAAAAGCGTTTGGCCGATGTTCTTTCTATGAGAAATCAGAATTAGTTGCCTGGATTGTCGCGTTACTCTAAGGCTTTTCCTCGATCTGTGAATATGCGTTGATGTGACGTGGTTAGGTGGCGGGTAGGGTGTAGCTTTTTCTTAGACGGTTAAGTTAAGTTTAACCTCGTTGGAGTTGTGGTAAGCTTGTTATAAGAGTTATGCCTATGGGGATAAGACGAGTGTGATCTGGATGGTGATGTGCGATTTTAGAGTGTGACCCGGTGGTCAGTGATTGTGATGGGTGTAAGCTTGTAAGATGAGCACAGATTATTTAGTGTATGTTGTGTCTCTGTGAATTGGGATGGCTGTAGTAGTTGCCCGTTGTGTGTTGTGCCACTATTAGCTTGATGAATGAGCATGGTAGGGTGTTTAAAACCATTTGAAGGTTGTTTCTCGTGGTTGGATGTGAAGTGTGGTTTTGGGCGTGTTGAGGATTATGTACGTCATGAGCCGTGCTATGTCTTGAGCCGTGCTATGTCTTGAGCCATGTGCCCCGAGATTAGGTATGGACGGGAGCGTAATAATCTCTGGCCTAAGGTGTGTTAGAAAGTTTAAGCTTAGACTATGTTTGAGGTGTCCCTTACCCTGTGAGGTGTTGTTAGCAGCTATCGTAATGCCAGATAGTTTTAAAAGTCAATGGATGACCAATGGGCTTCTTTTAAGGCGTATTGTTAAGTAACATCTTTTGATAGGAGTTGGGAGTTGTGCGATGATGAGTAAGTGGGATGGAGATGTTGTCGAGGGGTAGATTCTCAAGTGATATACATGTATGTATGGGAAGATATATATTGGTGATAGTTGCAATGTGATGAATGATGATTCGAGGTTGTTTGGGAAGTTTCACGAAATAGAGTTTTGTGACTTGGGTTGTTGTTCTCAAGATAAGAAGACTACGTGGGACACATGGTGTAGGGTAAGAATGTGAATGTGAGTATGTGAGATTTGAAGGGCATGTGGTAGGTATTACCGGTGCGGCTGACTCGGTCATCTTAGGACGACGTGTGGATGGGCAGCGACCCCTTAAGAGAATGATGGTTGTGGTCGGTATTTGGCTTAAAATATAGAAGTGGTGTTGTTGTGTTACCCTTAGATGGTGAGTGATAGGATGGTGCCTGTGGTCTAGAATTGATAAGCGAGGTTTGTTTTGTTCGTGTGGCATGTGATTACTTTCATGTTTGGATAGTTATGTGCCGATGGTACTAGCGAAGTGGCATAAGAGACATGTATTACCGATTAATGTTTTGTGTTTCGATGGGTGTACCAGAGTTGTGAGCTCGAGACTATGACGTGGTTTTGTCTACCCATTTGATTGTTACCAACCTTTTTGGATTTGAGTTAGTGTGACGTGACTCGCAAGGAGATGTTCTAAAGTGATGTAAGTATGTATAGCGTTGTGCATTGATGAATAGACGGTGAGAGATTTTGTGGATACGTGAGATGCGTCGTTAGGAGGTGAAGGAGTGAACAACGATTGAAATTCGTATGCGAAGATCTGAGTATGAGGATCTAATGTGATGAGAAACACACTCATTATGAATGGCAGTCAAAAACGTTTGTATTAAGATGTCCAGTGCCTTTACAAGGACTAGTGGTTAACCTCCTTCTTAACTAAGTGAATAATGGTGGCCCAAAGAGGTAGTGACATGGAGTGAGAGCCAAAAGCTGACTCGTGATTTTCCTAGCTGGAGAAATGTTTTATGGTTGATTGACCAGTGTGATTATTATTCTTGATAGGAATAAAGCATTGGAATCG
Organism: Heliamphora ciliata; assembly: GCA_032360265.1. NCBI lineage: Eukaryota > Viridiplantae > Streptophyta > Magnoliopsida > Ericales > Sarraceniaceae > Heliamphora > Heliamphora ciliata. Next base: position 3,768 of record JAUMHN010443994.1, read on the forward strand.
TAGGAGTATGGGTCCGTTTACCCGTAGTTTCTTGAAGAGTCTGTTTGCTTTATCTTGTGAACCCGAGCGTTTGGGTAATGTTTTGGAAATGCAATTTGATTAGCACGGAATGTCAATAACTTTGACTCTCATTGAGAGAGGAAGATCCTAAGAGAGTTCAGTGATTGAGTTGTTCGTGTGGTAAAATCCTTAAGTATTAGTTATGTGAGATTCCTACGAGAATGCAAGTCCTTGGTTTGGTAGTTATCCTTGTGGCAAGGAGATTGTGATTGGGTACCGTGTTGGGTGCATAAGATTTAAAGGGAACGTAGAAAGGTTTAATAGTGTGGTTAACCTAGTGCCGAGATGGTGTATCCTAAATGTGATATGTTTGGAGGTAATTGTGTTCGACCATAGGTTAAAAAATAAGTATGTTGTTTTCCTAGGAGAACGAAGTGTGGAGTAATAAGATTCGGTAATGTACTGTGTAGCTTGGATGGCCTGAAGCGATAGACGAGAAACTATGTGTTAAGGTGTCAGCGACAGGTATGTACTCGAAGACCGAAAGTGTGGGAGGCGTCTGCATGGTCGTGGGTGTTATTAGTGACTTTGGATGAGAAGTCTCAAGAGTGGGTCTCCTTCATTTGATGTCATGCGGTTCCTATGTGAGTTGCTTAGACAGTGGGCTCAAGGCTGTGATATGGTTGTGGTTTGCCTAGTGGAAGTTAGGTTAGTGAAACGCAATCTTGTGAGGTCTTGGCGCAATGGGATGTGTTGTATGAGGTATGAGGATAGATGGAGTTCGCGTGTGTGCGAATGAAGTTTGAGAGTTGAAGGCTTAGTGTAGCGGATGATCTAGATATCGTAATCGGGATCGTGGGTTGATTCTTGGTCTGGTTATCTTTGGGGAGATGGAAGTAGCTGTGAATTAGTATCCGTGTTGTGATCCGTAAGTTGTGCCTGGGGAATGGGCTCTATCGGAGTCGGATGCTCGGAGAATTAAGTTCCTCGTGGATTTTCAGGATGGAGTTTGTTTACTCTACCATGTAAGTGTAAGAATGTGGGGTTGTGTTCCCCGTGAGATAGGCTCGGTAAATCAGGAATGTTTGTCCTTGCTGACAAAGGGGTTAATGTTGAGACGTAGAGTCTTTTCTGTAATGATTAACAAATGATTGTTGACCATTGTTTGTAGCTTATTTTGGGTGGTGTGAAGTATGGTTGCACCTCTAGCTTTCAGTAGAATGGGAAGTTTGTGGGAACCTTGCGGCTGGGTCCTTCACATGGTAGGTTTTTGATAGACTTATAATTAGTTGGAGTTTGAGTTTTGTTTGAGATTCGAGCTACCCAGAGTTCTTAGAGTCGGGGAATGGTCGTCAACTGTGGTAAGTGTTGTGTTTTAGGTGTAACCGTATGTTCGAATTGTAGCCTTGAGAATGCGAGAAGACATGAGTAAAGAAGGGTTCAATATTTTAGAAGCTTTAGTTGATATAACTTATTGAGACTGACATGATGGTTTGGTTTGGAATGAGAGGGTCGTGCCAAGTTCTGCATAACAAGAAATTTCTAAATGTAAAAGACAAGTCTTGATTGATTACTTGACGAATAAGCCTTAGGCTTGGAAACTTTGCTATTATGGATTCAGATGATCGATGTATGTGTTGATATCAAGGTTTGGGGTTGACATCGAATGACGTTGATTATGTTTGACTTGGAGTTGATAAGTAGATTTAGATTAAGTGTCTTGAGGGTGAGATATTGACTTGTGTAGTGGCGTGCTGTTACACGAGAAGTATAATTGAGTTTAAATGGGTTAATGGATACTTATGTTGATTTTGTAGCTAGTTGATTCTGTGGAGTCTTGTTTTGGATAATGAGGTGGAATTGTGGTTGACGATAGAGGATGGAATAGAGGACGAAGGTTTAGAGGAAGAACGTTCTTGTGTACTCCAGGTGGATTAAGCGAGTTTTTCTCTGGAAATGAATGTTTGTGCAGTTGATCACGGATGACCATCTTGTCAGCTTCAGTGATGGCATAGTTAGTATAAGCAGGATATTGATGTGGTACTAAGATGGATGGTCGTCAGTTGATCCTCAGAATTTGAGTAAGGTTTATACGTGAAACTTATGACTTCATGTGAAATAGGATTGACGAAATCCACATCTCGAAAGATCGGGATTGACGATACCCCATTAAGGAAGCTTATAAGTTTTGACCAGACCAAACGCTACAGGTGGATTTGATTATTCGGCGGTCAAATAAGTTAAACAAAAGGGCTTAAGAAATTTTAAGATGTCAATTAAGTTAAATTGTCAGTAATTAAATTTAATTGGCGGGTATCGAAAATCTTAACGTATGGAGAAATGATAAGTATTTAATAATAGGAGCTTAATGTAAGATGGTCTTGAGATTATAAGTCAGAGTATAATTATAGTTCTTTAGTGGTGTGAACTGTAATTCAGTGTTTTATGGAAATTGCAGAAACCGCTGGTAGTTTTTCATAATTGAAGATACTGCTATGAGGTTTGCTTAATTGTAGAAACCACTGATGGGTGTCTGTGTTCCACTGGAAGTCATACTCATAATTACTCCATAGGTCCCTATTGTAGCCCTATAAATATACGGGTAGACTGAACTAGTTTCATAATTTATCTTCAAGACTAAAGTTGTCCAAGTTCTTCCGGTATGAGTTCTCGATAGATTATAGCCCACACTATTTTCGATAATCACATAAGAGAATACAGTAGATGGTCTAACGGGAGCTTCAACTCGGGAACAAAAATGTAGTTGAAGATTTGGCCAGTAAAAGGTATTCTTCTAAATTAACTTTGGTTGCACGGTTTTTAATTTTGATTGTTCGACGTCAAAAGTTTTATTTGGAGCCCATTTCGACGCTTGTCGATCTAGTTAATTTTTAAGCGAAAATCGTTTACAAAAATAATGATCTTGGCAGTTTTGCCTCCAACAAAGGTTATTGCCAATCGCAGTCTCTCATTCTATGATTGACCTCATTCTGACTAAAATGGATCTTTTGAACTAGATGCATCTTCTCCCCCTCTCCCAAAAAAGGATCATTCGGATTCACCTATTCTGTTAACAAGGTACCAAATGCAATATTCTACTTTTTGTTTCTTCCTGGTTTAAACACTTATTATCTTCTCTGGTCTATGTAGGGAGCTTCTGTTGCCGAAGAGACTGACCCTACCCCCAAAGAACAATTTGACTATGCATAGATGGACTTTATATTTTCAGTTGATGTGGAATCTTTTTTGGTTTTTGCTCAACTTGCTGCTAAGCTCACTCCCCTAGTTTTAGAAAGTTCTTCTGGTGTGGCTTCTCAAGCTCCAAGAATTCCCTCTGCTGATGAGATCGAGAAAGCCAAGTTTGACTTGAAGGCGATACAGAACCTCTCCCTTCCAGATATTCTTCATCCTGGGCGTCTCAACCATTTGAAAAATCTAGTCAGTGTACTGTTCTCCTCCTCTCCTACTTCTGATGTTAACCTCCTTGCTCTCCAAGTTTTCAACCATTATCTTCCTCTCTTGGACAAAGCCTACAGTTCTGCCTTGAAAAAGAAGACAGAGTACGAGGCCAAGCCTTCAAGTTCTGAGAGCTTGAAGCAAGAACTTGCTTCATTATTTTGACACTTTCAACAACTAAAGGATGAAGGAGACTAAAAGATCCGGAGGAGGAAGGAGATCTTAGACCTTCTCAGCTCTCTCCAGAAAGAACTATTAGCGATTGAGGAGAACCTTCCGAAATTGAAAACCCAAGCTGCCTCTCTATTTACTTCTTCACAGGAGCTGATGGCGAAACAATCTTTGGTGGAGGCTGGCCTTATCTCATCTACCAATGACGCGGTGGCGGCCAGACTAGTGATAGACAACATTGAATAGAACTGGGCTCGCCTTCAGCTTCGTTTAAAGAATCTCCTCCTTTGATTTATGTTTAACTTTCAGTTTTTGACATACTTTTAATTTTGCTGATTTGATGTTTCTCAAACTAATGGATGATATTTTTTTAAATATTTGCCATTAATAGGATGTTTGTGAATTTTTGCTTCTAAATCTTCAAGTATGTATGACCCTTTTGTTGAACCTTGAATACTCTAAATGGTCCTTCCTAAGATGAGGACCATTTACAGTATTTAGGATCCTTTTGCCCATAAGGCAATATAGTCTTCCATACTAATTCCCCTTCTATGAAGACTTTGTGCTTAACTCTCTTATTATATATTCTGGCCACTTGGTTTTTCTATACAACCAATCTATCCAGGGCAGCTATCCTTACTTCATCTAGATTTTTCAATTCCATATGCATTGCTTATGAGTATTCTGAAGGAATTAAATTGTTCTAAATTGCTACTCTAAGATATTTGACTGTGACTTCCACAGGTAGAATTGCCTCTACCCATAAGTATGGGCTAAAGAAGTTTCCCCAATAGCTGTTCTCTTAGAATTTCTATATGCCCATAATGATTCAGACAATATCTCATGCCAAATCCTTAGCTTGTCCTCCACCATCCTCTCAATTATGTTCTTCAAGATTTTATTTGTTAACTCAGCCTGACTATTACTTTGTGCATAATAAGGGGATGAATGGATAAGAGTAATACCGTATTCTTCAGCAAAAGCCTGAATTTATCCTCCAAAGAATACCATCCCTCGATCTACCACAATATGCTGGGGTAGGCCAAATCTATGAATGATATTCTCTTTTATCATCTTTATTACATCATTTTGATCTACTACCTTCATGGGAATTGCTTATGCCCATTTTGTGAAATAATCCGTGGTGACTATTATGTAACAATGTCGCTTAGAAGGAGGAAAGATCTTTCCAGTCAGATCTATAGTCCATCCTTTGAAAGGCCAAGGCTTCACCACCGCATTTAAGGACTGTACTGGTACATACTGGACAGGTCCATGTGTCACGCTCTCGACTCCGAGGCACGTGAACTTCACGAGACAACCTAGCCTCTTTAATTCAATATTAGGAATAATCCCTTTTGAAAAAAAATCGTTAAACTTAGCTTATTTTAAAAGTCATCGCTTTTGCAACTTCAAAATTTCTAAGTATAAAATTTAAAAATTTCGGCAGAATTTTCTCTATTTTTTGAACTATCCCAAATTTATCTGTTAACCTGCTAAACCAAATAACAAAATATATTCACAGGCACCGCCTGGATCTCAACTCAGAAATCCAACTGCTACTATACAGTAACTAATCATTCTCAATTTTTTTTAACAGTTATACAAATCCAAAGAAAATTAAACCATACAAACTTAAACCATGCATGAATTTCACTAGACGTAGATCATAGATACATTCATCCAAAATCATTTCATCATTCTCTATATTTTACAATTGATTACATCTACTTAATACAAAATAAAAGTTACTTCTTTATTTGCTTTAATCTCTAACTAGCCTTCATGTCGCATCTCTTCCTTCCTCTTTAAACCTGTAAAATGTTTAATTCAACAAACGTGAGCCGAAGCTCGTAGGACAATGATTAATAAATGATGTAATACATGATATGTGAGATGTGAGAAAATGCTAATATGCTATAATAGTCAACACATTTCCATAGCCAGACAAAAACTCACGTGCACCCTTCTTGTTTTAAAAGAGTTATTCACCATTCCCTCATTTACCATAATATAACCAACTTTTTTTTTCTCTTCGAACTTCACCATTTATATGTATACCATCCATAGACATTGCATCATTTATTTAAGTTTTCTTATAGGATTTTTATTCTCATTAGTCATTTCCTCATCTCAATTAACTTGTTATACCAACACAAACTCGACATCCCAACATCAGTAATTTTAAACTTCGCAACTTCTCACTTCGTGATCTAGTTTATATATATATATATATATATATATATATATATATATATATATATATCTTACCAGGTTCTAACATTTTTAATTACCACTTAAGCCATTTCATTTGTTCCCACATAATTAAATAATCCTACAACTCATACATTTCATTATCCATTTCATTTAACTATGAGATTGTTAAATTCACATTTATTCAATTCCATTCAAATTTCATACTCTTTTTATTTTCATTGCATGTTCTTTCAAATTGTTTCTCTTTATTTATCTTATTACTCATATACCAAACCGACGTAAGGTGCAGTTTATAGAAACCCCTCTCTATTCCCCCAACAGGCTACACGAAGCCGTTGGATAATAGATAGGTCTATAACTCACTACTACAATACCTAGAACCATCAACGGATGTAGTTTATAGAAACCCCTCCCTATTCCCCCAATAGGCTATGCGAAGCAATTGGGTAATAGATAGTTCTATAACTCACTACGACAACCGCCTTTTTTGATTTTCCTGAGGAACACTAACAGGTAGGCAACCCATGCACACCTTTTCGGGAACAAATCTGATGGGTAGGGCACCCTACTTGCGCAAGTTTTCAGTCTTTTACCGTAGAGATAATCAAGCCCAAGTTAATCATATTAATCACAACTATCCGTTCCATATTCGATTTATCATATCATTATCTTTTTAACAAACGAGGAGTCCAACCAATCACAGGTTCCTCTTCCCAATCCAATCTCACAATTACATAATTTCATTTCACATTCACAATTGTGACATTATTCCGTTTCCAATTTGATATCACATATCTTAAACCATGTTTCACATTTTCTCGTCAAGAGTTCGTTACCGATTCATGTTCTTATCCTATCCATTTAACTAAAATTTTCATTATCATACACTGTCACGCCCTAAACATCCGGGTCACGCGAAAGCCCACTAAAACACCCATTTAAGAAAATAGGTTTTACAGTTGGAAATCAAATATAACATCTGAATAAAATTCCCACAGTTGAACTCTCATAAAACTGTAAACATGCATTCTCATACATGAATAAGTATATCACCAAAAGGCGTACAAAACCTGCCTTCTGAAACAGGCATCACTTGTCAAAGGTACATGTACAAAACAGGAGAAATTACATCTAGTTTTCCGTCTCAACGAGCATCTAGGTCATCTCCTCACGTCCACCTGAAAAAGCTTTCAGAAAATCCTACCACGTGAGCCGAAATCCAATAGAAACAGATTATAAAGTTGTAAAGCAGGATATGTAATCATATGGTGGGAGCAAGCTCAACCACAACACCCAAAAAGATTTTCTCACAAAAATCACCAGTTTTGCATCTGAAAAACATCATTTTCATCCTTGAAACTATGCATATAAACCTGAGAGTTATCATGCCACAGTTAAGGGAAGCAGTAAAATAACATTCTCCACTCGGGCCAAGCAATCGAGGAGACAAGATAAATTAGATCCTATGTACCGACTCTATCATACCAGACAAGGTAACCGCTATAGACTCCTGCCCATTATCCTAATCCTGAACCACTGAAGATCAGCTAGATAATGACAAGTTCTATACGGAGTTACGACAATGTAACCACTTAGTTTACGG
>JAUMHN010444005.1:0-11212 GCA_032360265.1 Heliamphora ciliata
ACCACATAACTAATTAACTTGATGTTAATGAGTTAAGTTCCTGGTTTAATTGGAAAGGATTTGAAAAGATCGTGGACGTGTAGCAACTAAGAACTTTGATTGAATAAATATTTAGAATGAAATGATTTGAAGGTAATTAAGGAAAAGAAGACCACGATGGGTTTATATTGGAAACTTGTTAAATTAAATATGGAATTCAAAATGAATGTATTGATGCGAAACGTTAAGTAAAGAGAGTTGAAAAATTTAGAACGTAATTAATCTTACATATAAGGTTGTATGGACAATGAGTTGTTGATACGCAAATATGAAACATGATACGAAATTTATGATATTGAAATGAGAAAATAAAAAACATGGTTTGGAATGTGTGATATGTATATGATAAAATAATCATTAAAGAACAGGGTTTCCTTAATGTGAGATTGATGATTCATGTTGATAGCAAAATTGAATCTGTGAATTTTAACAAGAAATTTTGGAATAATCAGGAAAGATTAGATGCATTTATGATTTAAATTTGCCTAACGAATAAATTCAAATATGATGATCATGAACATGAGTTTTGATGAAGCTATGATAACATGAAAATGATATAAGGCTTGATTTGGGAATTCATGATATGGAATTAGAAACAGAATAATGTAACCATTATGAATGAGAAGAAAAATAATGTGATTGTGAAATTGGAATGGGAGATGGACTCCCGGCTCTTTTATGAATCTTGATTTGGATAATCAAATATTGAACCGATGATGGTTGATGTGAATGTGATAAGTTAGGCTTGACTAACTCCACGATGAAAGACTGAAAATTTGTGCAAGCTGGGTACCGTGTTCCCTCGGGTTAGTCCCCGTGAAACGGATTTGGGTATAGTGTTCCCTCGGGTGAGGTCTGTAAAACGGGTATTGTCGTGGTGAGTTATAGAGCTATCTATTACCCAATGATTTTGTGTAGCCTATTGGAGAAATAGGGAGGAATTTCTATAAGCTGCACCTGACATCGGTTCAGTATTTGATTGATGAAATAAAATGTAATTGTGGGTAATAAATTAATGAACTGAAAAGAAAATTAATGATTTTATAATAAACAAGCGTGCATTGGTATTCAATAACTTATTAAAAAGAAAATGAGAATGAAAGTGAGAATTAAAAAAAATAAAGAGAAATTGTAATTTATGTCAAGAGAGAAGAAAAGAAGAAAAATAACAAATGTCAACCATTGAATTGGAATGAATAATGAGCCTAATAAGAATGAGGAGATAGATAGAGAAATGAATAAGTTTTATAAAAAGAATTTAAATCTAAATGTTGGATAACGAACCGAAGAAAATAGAAATGTGGATAAAGAACTGATGAAATGAAAAGAAAGTTAATGATTTGTTAATGAATATGGTGGGAAAAATGAAGAGAAAGTTAATGATTTGATAATGAATATGGTGGGAAAAATGGTATTCGGTAATTGATCAAAGAGAAAATAGAAAGAGAAATCAAGAACTTAAGGAAGATAAAGAGAAAATGTATTTAATGAAAAATGAAGGAAAGGAAAAGGAAAATGAGAGATATAAGGGTTTGGTGATCAAGTAAAAAGAGTAGCGAGTTTTATGATAATGATAGATGGGAACGAACGCAATACAAATTAAGAAAAAGAATTGGATAATTTAAGAAATTATGAAATGAGAAAAGAAAATAATTGACTATTGTTGCATAATATCCTGCTCATCGACACCTCACAAATCATGCATTGCACTCCCCTTAGTCTTTATCCCACGAGTTTCGATTTATGTATGTTGTTTGACATTTTTTTTCAGGTTTGAATGATCGAGAAAAAGATTGAAGGAGAAGCTTTATTATACATTGAATGAAATGTAATCAATTTGTAAAATATAGAGAATAATGAGGGTAATAGTTATGAGAATGACATAAGTTTATCTTTGTAGTTGAATAATGAATAGTTATGGACTAAGGGCTTACTTTGAATATTAGGTTTTAGTAGATTATGTTCAAACTAAAGGGTGAGAATGGATATCACTTAGAATGTGAGTGTAGTTGTAATGGAATGGTGAATGTCAGTTATTCAATAGTTTGAATTGTGATGGGAATTTGAGATCCAGGCTGAGCCTGAGTATAAATTGTGATTTGAGTTTGATTGGTTTACGGGAAATTTTGAGAATAGTCCGAAAAATAACGAAAATTCTGTCGAAATTTTTCAGTTTTATACTTAGAAAATTTTGAAGTTTTGGAAAAGAACTACCATAAATTGGGTTTTATAAAAAAAAAAAGGAGCTTCCTTAGTTATTCCATGAAATTGGGTTATCAAGTGAGGTTCGCACGCCACAGAGTTGGGGGCGCGACATCAAGACTTCCATTAAGGAAAGCTGTCTTGACATTCATTTGCCAAATTTCGTAATCAAAATGAGCAGTAATGGATAAGAGAATCCGGAAAGACTTGAGCATGACTACTGGGGAAAAGGTTTTCTCATAATCGATCCCTTCTTTTTGAGGGAGCCCTTTTGCAACAAACCTAACTTTGAAGATTTCAACCTTTCCGTCTACTCCTCTCTTTCTCTTGCAGATCCACTTATATCTGATGGGTTTTATCCCTTCAGGTGGTTTTACAGGTTTCGGATATAATTAGAATACATAGATTTCATCTCTGAATTCATAGCCTTTTGCTAAAGATTTGCATCTTTGTCTTGGAGTGCTTTATTATAGTTACAAGGTTTGATATCTAGTTCTGTTGGAATTCTGTCAAAAAATTCTCTCAAGAACATATACCGATCAGGTTGATGAACAACCCTCCACTACGACGAGGCACTACTTGCATCTATGTACTAGCAGTAACACGCTGTACAGAATCTGAACTCTGTGCACCATTACCCACAATCTCGTCTAGCATGTTAATGGTAGCTCCTTGTTCATGATTTACACCTATCCCGGTAATCCTCCTACTATGACGAGGCAATGGAATATTAGTGACTTATGGTTTCTCTTCCGTTCTATTGGTATTTTCTCTCTTTTTTTCTAGAACAATTTTACTTTGGGGCATGTGGTCCACAATATAATTCTTTTTCAAGAACCGGGCATTAGTACTAACAATGACCTTATGATCCTTAGGATTGTAAAATAAACCACCCTTCGTTCCCTTGGGATATCTCACAAAGAAACAGATTTCTGTTATCAGTTTCAACTTACCCGCGTTCTCTTTCAGCACGTGTGCTGGACACCCCCCAAATCCAAATTTGTCTCAGACTAGGCTTACGCCCAATCCAAAATTCTAGGAGAGTAGAAGGTACCAAGTTTAGAATATAAGTCGCTGTCTGTAATGCGAGTCCCCAAAACGAATAAGGTAATCCTGAATAACTTATTATTGACCTTACCATCTCTACTAGAGTCTTATTCTTTCTTTCTGGTACACCATTTTACTACGAAGTGCCCGGTGCAGTCAACTGGGATATAATTCTCTCTGGCGGTAAGTAATCCATAAACTCTCTAAAGAGGTACTCCCTACCACGGTTGAATCGTAGTGATTTTGTGATGTCTCGTCTTTCGGGCACGCACGTTTAGGCATACATAATTATAATTAAGGGAAGTATTCTAGCTATTCATTCATGGTTACATATAATAGGTACTACCTCATTAAGAGTATAGAAGTGTTGAAAATACATAGCAAATATAGTTTCTCCGAAGATTCAATAAAATTATAATGAGCCAGAGGAAACTGAACAAAATGAACAAAATAGGTAAACTTCAAATTCTTCAACTTGCATTGTCAGGGTCGGCTAGCTCCTGCCACTTACCTTGTTCTTCAAAATTTCCTTCTCCTTCGGGTGCGACTTCCTCGAAAAGTTCTTCTTCCTCACCTATGGCACGAATGCCATGAGTCAAAGCCCAGAAGCAAACTTCCTAAACCTTCTAACCTAAACTCACAACAAAATATTCTACAACGCATATCATATATGTAACAACCTCATCCGGACCTAAGTTGTAACAACCTAGTTTGTAACAACCCGTGTAGTGATCCAGCTTAAACCTCAGTGTTAGCGATAGTTAGTTAACAAGATCTTAGGTCGTTAAAATGATGAAAACCCTAACTTAACTTGAAACCCTAATTCGACTCGAAAATTCTAAAAAGACTAAATACTCAGAGACAAAGTACTAATACTCAGAGAAAACTTCTAACATCCTAAATTAAGTAAATAACGTGAAATATAAGGTTAAAAATCAAAAATTCTCATAATAAGGGTTAAATGATCATTTTGCCCATAGTATAGTAAAAAGTATTAAAAATTCAAATTGTGACACATAAACATCCAAAATTAGATATTCAGATACAATTAAATAACAAAAGACAAAATAACGATAAAAATGACAAAAAATACCCTTGCATGGCCTGCCACATTGGGATTTGTGTATAAAAAGTTACTTTTTGCCTTTTTAAGCTCAAAAATGAGAAAAAATTATATAAATTAAGCATTATTATGACTCAAGACTTTTTAAACAAGTAATATATATAATAATATAATAATATAGATCAACAAAAGTAAACAAATAATTATTTAAAAATTTCACACAATAAATAAGTCAAAAAGTCAATTATAGTCATACTACCTTAATTTGACTTAAAAACTTATATTTATTTAATTAATTACTATATAAATTATGATAATTCATGGAAATACTAAACTAATCATAAACTTACTAATATTGTATATTTTAAGAGGTTGAAATATTAAACAAATACACCAAATTAATTTTTAAAACATTTTCTTGCGCAATATTATACCAAAACCTCATTTAATCACTAAAATAATGGAAAATTAGCTTTTGGTCTGCCTAAACAGTCCCCAGCTAACTTCCACTTGCAAAAAAAATCTGAGATGAATTTCTCAAATAGAGTCCACCTTACGTGCAACCAATGAAAATTAGAAAAATTAAATTAAAGTCTTACAAACCATCATGAGGGCCACTACTAATTTTTCCTATAAAATCAACGCTTAAACCCCTATTCTCCTCTTCATATTTTTGGCACTAGAGAGAGTGAGAAACTAGATTTCTAGTTCTCTTTAGTGTTCTTCAAAGTTTGAGAGAAAAAGAAGAAAAAATAAGGAGACAAAAGAAAGAAGGATCCAAGGAGGGTAGGAGATACTTTTAAAGTCAAGTTCTATCATCCTTCCACCATTAGATCTTCAAAACAAATAAATAAATTTCTTAAACCCTCTGCCATTCTCTTATAAAATACCCTTCAATCCATCTCTATAAACATTCCTAAGAATAATAACTAAGATCTCATTGAAAAATGCATTGTGAGGCTAGAATAGGGGTTGTTCATGTGTAATTTACTGTTGGATGTGTTTGCATGTAATTGGTTTTAAGTTTAATGACTTGTATGGGTTCTGAAACTTTGATATATATATATATATATATATATATATGTGTGTGTGTGTGTGTGTGTGTGTGTGTGTGTATAAATTACATGCATGAAAAGAAAATATATTAAACCTAAACATGTCTTAAGCTAAGACATCGAAACCCTAAATGGTTTGATTTTCTGTGTATTCTAACTTTTTGCCATGAATTTTGAATTATCATAACTAATTGTAGAAACATAATTTACGTGTGATTTTATTGACCAAACCTATAATTTAAATTTTCTTTCATACAAAATTGATTTGAAGTGATTTCGTTGGGTAGAATTCGAGATATACCATTTTTACCAAATAATGTCAGATTCTGACCACTCTGTATTTCAGATATAAACATTCTAGGTTAGAGTGAGAACCGAGCTTAGGTCAAAACGTAAAACTTGTAGATAACATGTTCATCTTACTGGACACCAAATATGAGCCTAAAATATGAAGTTTTGGTAGGTCAAAACACTCCCTAAAGTCACTATTGTGAATCTGTGACTCATAGAGCTCACTGTCGCATGTTTTTGTAAGACTTAAAACCTATGTTTCTGATGGCCAAATCCAAAGGTAGTTTTCATGAAAAATGTAGCTAACATATTAAATTATTTACTGACCAACAATCAGCCCTAGATACCCTCGTATGGTCCCTCAAAGGTCTTGTGCATTCTAGGTTGAAAACTGATTCTGCTGAACCTTTTAATGTTGACTGAACCCATTTTATAAAATGGCCAAAATCGTCAAGTTGTTCTAAACCACTAGTCTTAGCACAAAATATGAAACTTGTAGGAGACAACTAAAACTAGAGCATATCCAAAAATCATACCCATAGCCCTTGATTTGATGCCCCAAAATTGAGGCCAAATGAGGCCCAAATTTTGTACTTTTCTCTGTAAAGACCTGAATAGTTTTCTTTAAAATGAAATAAATGACCCATTTACCCTAGGATATGACCTTAGTGTTAAATATAAAAGTTGAAGTAAATATTTTTATCTAATTGGTGTTAAAAAAAATCAAAAATTAACTGTGACGCCTCATTCTCCGGGCACGTCGGAACATACGTAACTATAAATAAGGAACATATTTTAACCGAACATTCATAATTATATATGATAATTAATACATCATTAATGGTTCAAAATTTGTTTAAGATACTTAATGATTATAATCATCCAAAAAATTTAGTAAAAGTTACAATATGTCCGTGAAAAACTGAACATAAGATCAAAAAGCAAACATCCTACGTCTTCAAGCTGTGTCGTTGGAATTAACCAGCTCCTGCCACTCTCCCCTTTCTTCGTAATCTTCTTCCTCAACGAACACGCCTTCCTCAAAAGGTCATTCTTCTTTACATGCGGCATGAATGTCATGAGCCAAAGCCTAGAAATTTTTTTTTCTAAATCGTCTAACAAACTCACAATAAGATATCCTATAATACATATCGTATAATACCCAATACAAATTTAAGGGGGGCAGAGATATAGGCAATTTATCATTTTCAACAGGACGAGCACATATCAGAACAGTGGTGCGAGTGCGTAATGTAAATGAATGCAATGCAGTAGCCCAACCCAAGGTATTTCTAGAACAGTATCATGAATTTAATGCCAGGAATTACAGAGTAGACTTAATGGGATTTGACCGCTAAACATCCTTTTGCCTCGTTGCGAAAGGTAAACGCTCGTCTTGGTTTCATGCCTCAACCGTTTTACTCAATGAAAAAGGCGTGGGAAAGCTAGTTCCATTCTTGTTACAACCCGTCCATCCTTATTCCAAGTTCTCTGGCCAGATTACTTACTTACAAAATCCACCTTTAAGTACAAAAATGATCATTTGGCGTCAACCCAAAGTCTAAATGATCAAAATAAAAAGGCTAGTGACGAACTCATGATGCCTTAACCTATTTTTCATAATAAACCCATTTTTTATTATAGCAACTTCTCAAATCATTGGCAACCATGGATGCCCTAAATTCAAAACTACAGGGATAAAGATTTCATATCACCCAACCCAAATTTGAAAGATACGAAGGGACTCCGATAATCTAAGATGAAATATGTGAATGTTCATGGTGTGCAACATACTTCTAGTATGCAGTTAATCATGACATGGCATATAAATATGATAGGGCACATGGTACAACTTGTTAAAGCATCAAGTACAATAATGCGAATCATAACCACAATTTAAGCAACATAAAATCGAACTATCGGCATGAGTTCATTTCATCAAAAGTATCATTTTCATACACTAATTACTCATAAAATTCATATAAGATTCACATACTCATGTCTCATAAGTAAAACACCATTAAACACTCAGCCAATTTTAGGTACAAGTTTAATTGCTAATTTTAAAGTTACGACAGCGTTTTGAAGTACTTAGATATTGATTTAATTTCTAAATTTTTAACAATAATTAGATAAAAATATTTTCTATAACTTTCATATTTATCACCAAGGTCAGTTCCTAAGGTAAAAAGGTTATTTATTTTATGTTAGTAATACATTTCAACATTTTACAGAGGAAAAACATAGAAATTGAGCCTTTGTTGGCCACTGTTTTGGGGGATCAATTCAAGCGTTCTAGGTCTGATTTTTGGTGAGATTTTAGTTTAAGGCGTCCCTTATAAATGTTACATTTTGAGCTAAGGCAAGTTATTTGGAAAGAGTTTGAGATTTTAGCTAATTTATAAAAAGCGTTCAGTCAGCCTAAAAATGGTCCATAGAATGTATTTTTAACAGAGAGTGCTCAAAACCTTTGGGAGTATCATATTAGGGTATTTTGGGTTGATGTTTTCTCATTAGTTATTTTAATAGATTAGCTACAATTTTCATGTTTACTATTTTTGGATTTGACCTCTAAAACTTTAGGTTTTGGGTCTCACAAAAATATGTGACAATGAAGTCTGTCAGTCACTGAATCTTAACAGTAACTTTGGAAAGTGTTTTGACCCATCAAGACTTCATATTTTTGGCTCGATTTTGGTGAAAAAAATGATAAATATGTCCTCTACAAGTGTTATGTTTTGACCTAAGCTCGTTTCTCACTCTAACTTAGGGTTTTGAGGTCTGTAACTCAGAGTGGTCAAGATCTGACACTGTTTAAAAAAAATGGGATATCTGGTGTTCTATCCAATGAAATTACTTCAAAACAATTTGTTATGAAAGAGAACGAAAAAATATGGGTCTAGACATAAAAATCACTTTAAGATCATTTCTATACAATTAGTTATGATATTTTAAATTTGGTGGCAGAAAGTAGGTAAATCTAGAAAATCAGGCTACTTAGGGTTTTGGTTGCTTAGCTTATGTTGTGTATATTTTTGATATATTTTCTTTGCATGCATGTTATAAACTCACATAAACCAAAACTCCAGAATACACACAAGTCATAAAACTCAAAAACATACACATGCAACCATATACAAAGCACAATCTTACCCTAGCAATCCACTATTTGCATCTACAACACTTTTTTTGAGTTATTCTTCATTTCTTTTTTTTTTATGGTTTATTATAGAGATGGATTGAGGGGTATCTTATGGAAGAATATTAGAAGGTTTAAGGGAGTTGGTTACCTCTCTTGATGCCTAAAAGGTTGAGGAAGAGATGGACTTAGCTTTGTTGCCTCCTTCTTGATTCTCTCCTTCTCCTTTCTTCCTTCTCTCTTCTTCTCTCCTTCTTCTTTGAAAATACTTAGAAAATTTTTGGTCCCTCACTCTCTCACTCTCTCAGCCGAATATGCCTATAGGAGAAGGTGTGTTTGGTGTATTTTTATAACAAAAATATAGTGGAGACAAAATAATTACAGAAAATTTAAATTTTGAATTTTTTCTTGGTCCCTATTGGATGCATGGGGTGGTGGGAGTTATTTGAGAGAGGTGTATACCAGATTTTGCATATGGGGTTTCAGCCATGCCTATTTGGGAGACTAAAAAGCTGATTTTGTATTTAATTAGGGTTTTAAATTGTATTTTGGTACATTTTTGTGAATATAAATACATAAAATATTAATTTTATGTATCTTTTTGGTATCTAAATCTACTAAAAACCTATTATATTAATATATTTATAATTAATTTAGTCTTTTCATGATTTATTATAATTTTTATAGTAATTAATTAAATAAGTGTAGACTTTTAAGTTAAATTAAGTTAGTTTGACTATAATTGACTTTTTGACTTATTTATTGTATAGAGACTTTAAATAATTATTTGTTTGCTTTTTTTGAGCTATATTATTATATTATTATGTATATTATTTGTATAAAAAGTATTAGATCAAAATAATGCTTAATTAATACATATTTTATCATTTTTAAGCTTAAAAAGGTAAAAATTAGCTTTTTGGGCACATTCTCCAAGGTGACTGGCCATGCAAGGGAAATTTGGTTATTCTTATTGTTATTTTGTATTTTATTAATTAATTGTATATAAATATATGATTTTGGGTATCCATGTGTCAAATTTTAAATTTTTAAGAGTTTTTACTGTATTAGGGGCAAAATGGTCATTTTACCCTAATTATGAAAATTTTTGATCTTTAATTTAATATTTTATATTATTTTCTTAATTCAAGCTGTTTTGATACTTTTCTAAGTGTTAGGGTTTTGCCTATGAGTATTTGGCCTTTTTAAAATTTTCGGTTCAAATTAGGCTTTCGGGTTGAGTTAGGGTTTTTTATTGTTCATGCACCGACTTAACTTCTTATTGTCTATCCGTCGCTAATACTAAGGTTTTGGCTAGATCACTCCACGGGTAGTTACAGTGTCATGCTCCAAGCACCAGGGTCACGCAAAGCCTACCCAAAACACAGTTTGAGAAAATAAGATTTGCAGTTAGAAAACCCTCATCTCAAAGATATACATCATTTGGATCAAAATTTCCACAATTCAACTCTCATAAACTGTAAATATGCATTCTCATACATGAATAAATATATCGCCTCAAGACGTACAAAACTAGCCTTCTGAAACCGGCATCACATGTATAAGTACATGTCCAAAACAGAAAAACTACAACTAGTCTTCCGCCACCACATGAATCTAGGTCAACTCCTCGTGCTCATCTGAAAATGTTTTACAGCAAAATTTCACACCATGAGCCAAAGCCCAATAGAACATAGACAATAAAACTGTAAAGTAGGCTATGCAATTACACACACACGGGCTCAACCACTGGAGCCAAAAAGGATTTTTCTCTAAAAAATCACAAGTTTTCCATCAATCTGACACAAGTCTCAAAAATATTTTATCTCATAAAATCTAACATTTTTCATCCTTCAAACTATGCATATCATCCTACCAAATATCATGCCACAGTTAAGGGAAAGAAGTAAATAAACAGCAAACTCCACTCATGCCACTCAACCGAGGAGAAAGATAAAATGTAATCCTATGTACCAACTCTGCCATACAGACAAAAGTAACAACTATAGACTCCTGTCCATTATCCTAGTCCTGAACCACTTAAGGCTGCTAGATAATGATAAGTTCTATATGGAGTTATAACAGTAAAGCCACTCACGGGGCAACATACTTCTTTACGGATTTCCACGACCGTTGGACGAAGCTAACCAAACCACATTTACGGGAATTAACCTGAGGGACCTTAGCGAACCCACTCTACGCACGTTTTTGGACTTCCACCAAGAAGCAATAAAAGCCCAACTCAAAATCACACATTGTCACGGTACATCTATGAAAATATTTAAAAACCCACCGTAGCTTAACTACGAAAACTCACAAAACAGTTTATACACTACATGTATAAAAAGAGATCCAATCCATCAACATGGAGATCTA
>JAUMHN010444016.1:0-11211 GCA_032360265.1 Heliamphora ciliata
AAAAGAATTAAATTCCAAATCAAAAAATTAGAACCAGCAGATGAGCCAAGCATACTCTACAAGGTCATTCAAAAAAGGCATTATGTTTTCCATATGATATTTAAATCAACTCTGTTCAGCGATTACCTTTGTATATATAATGAAGAGGCAAACGACGAAGGGCGCAACGGCGGCGGCTTCCAACACAGGGAACGATGGCGGCAAGTTGAGGTGTAGGCAGCGATGGCGGCAGGTTGAGGCGGAGGCGGAGGCGGAGCCAGAGGCAGAGGCAGGGACAGCGGTGGCTTGAGGCGGAGGTAGAGGCGGGACAACGGTGACTTGAGATGAAGGCGGAGGCGAGGACAGTGGTGGCTTGAGTCGGAGGCGGAGGCGGAGGCGCTAGCGGAGACAGAGGCGCTGGCATGCGTGTTACAGAGGCAATTCCAAGCTGCTAGGGTTTAGTTTACTGTACTGGGTTTCTTAAGCGCGCATTGGATTTGTTTAAGCGCGCATTTGAGGAAAACTAATTAATTAGAGTTGAAATTAAACCTTCAGCGACGAGACCTTCGTCACCCAAGTTACTTCGCATACCCGCGAATGTTTTCAAGATTTGGCGCGAGCCTTGCGCGAGTTTTAATCCCTTTTCACGACGAGATGGGTAAATCGTTGCGCAAACAAAGACCTTCGCCGACGATGGCCAACGAAAGTGGCTCATCGCCGAACGTGAACAACCCTACGGCGACGACATTAGTTAAATCGTCGGCAAAGGTTAAGTTATAGCGACGAAATTTGTCTCCGTCGGCAAATATTGTCGGCAAATGTGCTTTTTCTTCTAGTGAGAAGTGTTGTTGATCAATGACTTTATCGATGAACTAGCAAGTGATGACTTTCATGATTTCCTAATTTTTGTTGTTCATGAGGAAGAAGGGTTTTATCCCTATGACAGATATCAAGTGGCATATCCCAACCATTTCGAACGATGACACAGCGTGGTATGGAGAGGCAGCCTGGTATGGAGAAGTCGAGCCGAGTTTAAGAGTTTAAGAGACGAAGGAAGAGATATCAAGAGTAGAAGAATCATAGAAGGAAAAAAATGCTGATGATAGTAAGAATGGACAAGAAGAGGAGACACCAGCCAGTAAGGAAATCAAGAAAAAGAAAAAATGGAAAGAGAAGAGAAGAATTTGCCTCAGGTGAATCTTTTGGGAACTGCGGGTCCTGTGTTCAATTCTGCAATGTATATCGTTGCTCTTCACAAGCCTAAATCGAGAGCTCCTTTACTCGAGGAACCAGTTTAATGCTCCCTCGATGTGAACGGGATTTTATATGAAGAATAGAAGGACTTATGGGAACTCGAGGAAGTGGAGCAGGAATTCATAAACATAGACTATGACAAAGGAGAGGATGTGCCAAAATGGCACGTGGAGGAGCCATATGACAATGGAGGTTCTTGGGAACCTTGGATCCCTCCACCACCATATGATTATGAGGATCCCTTTGATAGGGTATCACTATCTCAACTCTTCGAGATAGAGGCCAGTATCGATGAAGAATCCCATTGGTTTGCACAAAACGTAATAGGAATCGAAGAAGATCTCTGGGGAGTTGGAGGAGTTAGTGAAGAAGACAGTCGAGGAAAGACAAGCATAGATGATTTTTGGGCTTTCCAGGGAGAGGGACATCAAGCAGCTGAAGTAAGAGAAGTGACTGACCAATTTGAAGGCCTGTGGGAGCCTGAAGAGCAAGTAGAGCATCTAACGAGAAACGGGAGGTATTTTATGCCTGCACAGCTAGAGAAGGGGCTGTCAAGTAGGGACCAAGAAGAACCAAGAAGGCAAGGGGAGAAACAGAATAGTGAAGAAGAAGACATACTTTTGAAGCAGCTCAAGAAGACACAAGTGAATGTAAGTATCAAGGGATTGCTGGTGGCATCCTGTTGGAGGCAAGACTGCCAAAATCTTTATTTTTGTAAACGATTATCTAAAAAAATTAACTGGACGGCAAACACCGAAACAGACTCCAGATAAAACTTTTGATGACGAACGATCAAAATAAAACCCGTGCATCCGAAGTTAATTTAGAAGAATACATTTTTACTGGTCGAATCTTCAACTACGATTTAAATCAGAGTTTAAGCTCCTGTCGAATTTTCTACTGTATTCTATTATGCGATTCCCGGATATAGTGTGGGTTATAATTCTCCAAGAGCTCGTACCGGCAGAACCTGGACAGCATTAATCTTAAAGACAAGTTATGAAACTAGTTCAGCCTACCAGTGTATTTATAGGGTTACAGTAGGGACCTATAGAATAATTATGAGTAAAACTTTCAGTAGAACACAGACACGTATCAACGGTTTTCGCAATTAAGTAAACATCATAGCGGTATCTGTAATTATGAAAAACTAGCAGCGATTTTTACAATTTCTACAAAACACTGAATTACAGTTCACACCACTAAAGAACTATAATTACACTATTATCCATAATCTCAAGACCATATAGCATTGAGCTTCTATTATTAAATGCTTACCATTTTTCCCCACGTTAAGATTCTCGATACCCGTCAATCAAATTTAATTACTGACAATTTAATTTAATTAGAATCTTGATAATCCTTAAGCCCTTCTGCTTAACTTATTTGACTATTGGATAATCAAATCCACCTGCAAGGTTTGGTCCGGTCAAAACTTATAAATTTTCTTAAGAGGGTATCATTAATCTCGATTTTTCGGGACGTAAATTCCGTCAATAATTAATATTTACCATATAAATAATACCGCTATCCAACTTACCGGCAATATAGACCCATATAAGATCGCACTCTCTAATGAATCAAAATAATGAATATTAAATATACGTAAATCAATAATTATTTCAGCATTAAGAGAATAAGAACTATTCATAATAACCTTGGGGTATGAATTAATTTATATAGTCGGTATAAGATTAATTATCCCAAATGTCCCGTTCAATACACGCAAAGTGTACTGGCACAGAGAGTGGAAACAATAAACAACGTTATTATATGTTCCCCGCAACCAAGACAGGTCTTCTAAAATTCTGTGCCACAATCATACTGATAGTATGTCCATTTCTATCTAAATTGTGAATATAAAACTTATATTCTGTCAGAACCTAAAATCTGATCTTCTATGTACAAACCGTACTCTACACACTAGATTAAATACTATACAGAATATCGGATATCCATGCATAACATTAAAGAAATAATACACATACATTGCTTATAAAGATTCTCATAAAATAAAAAATTAATTTTATTAAAATAAAATAAAATTTTAAAAATATGATTTTTAGTATACCAACCTAACACATTCCACAAGCACTAACAGGCAGTCTTGAAAGCTCTCAACAATATAGACATTCCGATCGACGTCTCCCCATACCAATTGGTTGGAATGTTGATACCCGAAAAGCAGTCTAATGTTATCATTTTTAGTGATAAGGATTTTCCAATAAAAAGGCCGTCTCACAACAAGCCATTGCATTTAACTGTTAAGTGTTTGGGGAAATGGGTGCGAGTCGTCTTAGTCGACAACAGTTTTGCTCTTAATATGTGTCCACTACGAGTTTTTTTTTTGGGTAATTAGTCCACTACGAATTGCTTACTGCTTGGGGTTAAAGATGCAGGATTTCAAGGTGACCACGCAAGGAGTACGGGCCTACGATAGCACGCGAAGAGATGTTCGGGGTCTAGTAACTTTTGTCATTACAGTGGGATTGCTGGATAGCGAGGTAGAATTCTATGTTCCTGACGTGCCAGCCTCGTTCAATCTATTGCTAGGAAGGCCTTGGCTACATGACCCAGCATTTAGAGAAGTTTCGCCGATCCTACACCAGAAAGTGAAGTTGATTAAGGAAGGGGTAACTGTCACCATTCAGGGAGAAACTAGTTTGCCAACTCCGCTCAGTGACACTACTATGCTCCTTGAGATCCAACATTGGGAAGAAGACCTTCTTCTAAATGGGTTCGACTTTAATGGGACTAAGGCCATTCGAGTTTTGATGAACGAGGAAGAGAACTACGTAAATCAAAAGGTGATGGCAATGATGAAAGGAATATCCAACTTTTCGAGAATGGGATTTGACAAGCACTTGCAAGGAGTCTCAGAACCAATTCCCGTGAACCACAATCGTCATAGATATAGACTGAGGTACAAGCCAGAAGGAGAAGATCTGGAGATGGGAGAATACGGGCCGACATTGAAAAGGCAGGGAGATGACTTACCTTATTACGGATCTCTAGAGCCTTGGATTGAGGAAAGGACTAACCAGAAATTACCGGGAATGGAGATCTTCTTTAACCACCAGCTGTTTGATAACGAGGAGGAAACAAAAATATGGTAGATGGGCTTCACTAAAAAGATACCAACAAACTGGATAGTTCATTGTGAGGAAGGAGATCTAGGTTCTTTCTTCGATGAAGAGATGGCCAAAGTGCGTATATGTAACAAAGAAGATGAGGCTACGCTAATGATGGATGCCGACAAGCCCGCAAATTATACTACCCTCATTATGGATGCTGTTGAAATACAAAAGAGTCAATCCCTTGAGTCTTTTCATATGTATGATGTAGAAAGTGAGTTGGAGTCTGAGTCCAGTGAGTCTATTTTAATCAAGTCTGTAACGGTTCCTATGATAGCAAGCCTGTCAAGAATTCATCTGTTGGCATCCCGAGTCATTTCCATTACAAGTTCAAAATTGCAACCTCGGTTGAAATCAATGAAATGAATCTGGATTTTTTTTACTTCGTTGTGCCTTAAATGTCTTGCTTGGATTCTGAAAATTTTAATAAATTTGAGGAGGATATCCCCCAAGAATTAAAACTTTTAATTGAAAAGGAAGAGGAAATGCGAGCTAAACATGTAATGAAAGAAATTGTTTTAATAAATCTTAATAATGAAAGGGATCCGCAAATAGTTCATGTTGGTTTTACTCTCTCTTCAGAAGAACGTAAGTAGTTAACCTTTTTATTAAAAGAATTTAAAAGATGTTTTTGCATGATTCTACAATGATATGCCCGAAATCGATCCTAACATTGTACAAACACCAAATTCCTCTTTATCTCGATGCCAAACTCGTCAAACAGAAGCTCAAAAGAATCAGGCCATACTAGGCCCTCGAAATTAAGAAGGAAATTACCAAGCAGATAAACGCTGGATTTCTCATGATCACGTAGGCTGCTAACATCGTCCCAGTCCTAAAGAAAGACGGAAGAATCCGAGTGTGTGTTGACTTTCAGAGATCTTAATAGGGCTAGCCCTAAGGATGACTTCTCTCTCGCCCACATAGAAGTGTTGGTAGGTAACACTACAAGGCTACAGAATAAGTTCGCTGACGCCTTGGCTACTCTGGCATCAATAGCAGACATACCGGAGTAAGGATGAGACCCTTGGAAAAGAGATACACCTGCAATCAGTAATATCGTGCTACCCAAGAAGTAGATGATGGGTTGCCTTGGTACCGAGAAGGGGGAGTATCTTAGTCGAGCAAGCAAGAAGGATCAAAGAGCTATCAGGAGACTTGCTGTGTGGTTTGTGATCTGTGGGGAGGAAACTGTACAAGAGGGGATAACTAGGAGTTAATTAACTCTGCATTGACATGGAAGAAGGACACGAGTTGATGAGAGAAGTTCACAGAGGGGTTTGTGGACCTCACATGAGTGGGATGATGATGAAGATCATGTGCCAAGGATACTTTTGGACGACGATGGAAACGGACAGTTACCAGTTCGTCTAGAGATGCCTAAAATGCCAAATCCACGCATACCTCAGTCGTGGCCATTTTTAGTTTGGGGAATCGACATAAAGGGGAAAGTTATGCCCAAGGCATCAAATGGACTCGATTTTATCCTCATAGTAATCGATCACTTCACAAAGTGGGTTGAAGCTGCCTCTTACTCAGTCCTGAAGGCCTCCCAAGTAGCTAGGTTCATCAAGGAAAATCTTATCTGTTGGTACGAAGTTTTGCACAAGATAATTTTTGACAACGATTCTCACTTTTAATGAGAAGTTTTAGACCTCTTAGAGGATTATCGAATTGTCAGCCATAAGTCTTCACCATACAGACTACAAACCAATGGAGCCGTGGAAGCAGCAAACAAGAATATGAAGAAGATCCTACAGAAGGCGATAGAGGGTAGCAGGGACTGGCTAGAAAAGCAACCATTTGCACTTTGGGGATATCAAACATTGATTAGGACTTCCATTAGAGTAACACCTTATGCATTGGTTTATGGGATGGAAGCAATCTTACCTATAGAACTGGGGATTTTGTCCTTTAGGATAATGGCCGAAAGTAGTATTCCCGAATTAGATTGGGAGAGGGATTGGTTCGAAGAGTTGCTTTTGTTCGATGAAAGGAGACTCAGAGCATTATTCACGGGTATCATAGGAGAATAACTCGAGCATTTAACAGGAAAGTTAAGTCTCAAAATTTGAAAGTGGGTGATTTAGTTCTCAGCCCTAATCTTCGATGAAAGGGACAAGTTCAAACCTAATTAGCCCGGGCCATATCTTATCAAAATCCTGATGTCAGAAGGAGCCGCGATTCTTATGGATCTGGATGGGAATGTCTTTTCTATGCCAATCAACTTGGATCAGCTTAAAAGGTTTTATCCCTAAGAGAAAAATACAAATAAAGAGAAAAGCTCGCTGGGTTAAAAATCGTAAAGGCAGCCCAGGAAAAAGTTAAAGCAGCTTGCAAGGCCAAAAATCCAAAAAGGCGACCTTAGGAAAAGATAGGGCAATGAAAAGAAGATTGTTAATACCTGAGTGCAACCCAAGCCTCGAACTATGTTATGGTCTGATTCCCTTATTTAGGATACGTAGGCAGCTTTCGTCAGAAGTTCAACCTAAACCTTTGTTCGGAGCACTCCTCTGTAATCATGTTTCAAGTAGTTGATCAATGCAAAAACTTACTTTAAAGTTTTTTTTAATAAATTGGTTATACTACAAAAACGAAAATCTAAAGAACAATTTTAGAAATCATCACAAACTAGAAGCAGAAAAACTTTCATTAAAAAGATTTACTGATTCAGTTGGTTCTAAAAAGAAGAGTGGCTTGCAAGTCCTCATCCTAAAATGCTCAAACAAAGAAAGAGGAGAAATCAAGCAAAATATTAAAGTACAACGAAGCAAAGTCAAGTCCTTCTCCTATTTGCGTTTCCTCCCTGTCTTGCACTGCGCTCTAATTCTGTCTCAAGCCAAGCCTTGTAGTCCTCAGAAAGCCTACTATTAAACACTCTGTTGACCGGAATCTTCAGTCGAGAAGACCAAGCTCGCTGGTACTGACCCAAGAAAGGGATTTGATGTGCAAAATTGTGTTGGAGGCAAACTGTCAAGATCATTGATTTGAATATGATTTTTTGATAAAAAATTACTAGACGGACAATTATCGAAACAGCTCCAAATTAAGATATTTTGATGTCGAATGATCAAAATAAAACCCGTACTCCTAAAATTAGATTCGGGATTATACATTTCAAAATTTGATAGATTGATTTCGGTTACTGCAATAACCACAAATGTGAATCATTCGAGTTGAAGCCCCGATCAAGCCTTCTATTGTATTCCCGATGCGAGTCACGAACGTAGAGTGGGCTACGATCCTTCGTGAACTTAAATCTGCTAAACTAATCACAATAGGGAATACGTGAAAATCCTAATCTTGAAAGACGACTTATGATTTATATTTAGCATAACTGTATATAGGGCTCCAGTAGGGACCTATGGAGTAAATATGACTTGAACTTCTAATATAATTATGAAAATCCGCCCCCTGAGACAATTTTATAAAAATTTGAATTACAATTCATGCCACTAAAGAATCATAATTACACTCCCAGCGATATTCTCAAAATCGATTATTCGAGCTCTTGTTATTAAATGTTTAACTCATATCTCCACGTTAAGATTTTCGATACCCACCAATTAAATTTAATTACTGACAATTTAATTTAGTCAGCTTCTTAAAATTCCTTAAGTCTTTCCGCTTAACTTATTTGCCAGCCAGATAATTAAATTCACCTACAGGATTTGACCCGATCGAAACTTATAAGTTTTCTTAAGGGGTATCGTCAATCCCAAACTATCGAGACGTAGATTCTATCAATAATTAATATTTACTATATAATTAATACCACTATACAACTCACCAGGACTATTGACCTATAAAAAATTGTACCCTCTAATGAATCAAAACAACGAATATTAAATATACGCAAATAATAATTATTTTTGGATTAAGAGCATAAGAACTCATAATAACCTTGGGGTGTAAATTAATTTACATAGTTAGTACAAAATTAATTACCCCAATGTGGCCATGTTCAATACACACAAAGTGTACTAGCACAGAGAGTCAGAACAATAGACAGTGCTATTATCTGTTCCCCGTAACCAAGACGGGTCTACTAAAACTCTGTACTACAGTCGTACCGATGGTTTGTTCAATTCCATCTAAACTGTGAACAAAAACTTATATTCTGTAAGAACCAATAATCAGGTCTACCGTGTGCAAGTCATGTTAGGGTTGGTATACTGAAAATCATATTTTTAGTATTTAATTTTATTTTATTAATAAAATTAATTTTCTATTTTATAAAAATATTTATAAGCAATGTATGTGTATCATTTCTTTGATGTCATGCATGGATGTTCAATATTATGTATAGTATTTAATCTGGTGTATAGAGTACGACTTACATACAGAAGATCAGATTTTAAATTCTTACATAATATCAGTTTTATGTTCACGGTTTAGATAAAAATGGACATACCATCCGTACGACTGTAGCATAGAGTTTTAGTAAGCCTGTCTTGGTTATGGAGAACAGATAATAGTATCGTCTATTGTTCCGACTCTCTGTGTTAGTACACATTGTGTGTATTAAAGAGGACATTTGAGGTAATTAATTTTATACTTATTATATAAATTAATTCACACTCCAAGATAATTATGAATAGTATTTATTCTCTTAATTCTGAAATAATTATTAATTTGCATATATTTAATATTCGTTGTTTTGATTTATTAGAGGGCGCGATCTTATATGGATTTATATTCCCGGTGAGTTGGATAGCGATATTATTTATATGAAAAATATTAATTATTGGCGGAATCTACGTCCCAAAAGATTGGGATTAACGATACCCCCATAAGGAAGCTTATAAGTTTTGACCGGTCAAACCCTACAGGTGAATTTGATTATCAGGCAGTCAAATAAATTAAGCGGAAGGGCTTAAGGAATATCAAGATGCCGATTAAATTAAATTGTCACTAATTAAATTTAATTGGTGGGTATCAAAAATCTTAACATTGAGAGAAATGGTAAGCATTTAATAACAGGAGCTCAATGCTTTATAGTCTTGAGATTATGGGTCAGAGTGCAATTATAGTTCTTTAGTGGTGTGAACTGTAATTCAGTATTTTATGAAAATTACAGAAACCGCTGCTAGTTTTTCATAATTGCAGATACCGCTATGAGGTTTTCTTAATTGCAAAAACCGATGATACATATCTGTGTTTCACTGAAAGTCTTACTCATAATTACTCCCCAGGTCCCCGCTATAGCCTTATAAATATGCGGGTAGGCTGAATCAGTTTCATAACTTGTCTTTTAAAACTAAAGCTATCCTGGTTCTGTCGGTACGAGTTCTCGGAGGATTATAACCTACACTATATCCGAATATCACATAAAGGAATACAGTAGAAGATCTGACAGGAGTTTCAACTCGGATTCAAATCGTAGTTCAAGATTCGACTGGTAAAAAGGTATTCTTCTAAATTAAGTTCGGATACACGAGTTTTATTTTGATCGTTCATTATCAAAAGTTTTATCTGGAGCCTGTTTTGGCGTTTGCCCATCCAGTTAATTGTTTTCGTTAATCGTTTGTAAAAACATAGATCTTGGCAGTCTTGCCTCCAACAATTGGTATCAGAGCCGTTTTATTTTTTATTTTCGATTATCGAGGCCAGGTAGTTTTAAAATTGTTGCTAACTTTGTTTTGAAGGCGTTCTAATCCTAATTTTATGATCTTCATTTATTTTTCATATTTGATTGAATGGTGTGAATGATGATTATTTTTTTAATCACAGGGGTTGATTGTGATAGATTGAATGTGAGCCTTCGGGATACAGGATCAATGTAATAGCTAGTTTCAATTTTTAAAATATCTGTTTAAATTTTTTAAGAACAGCTTGAATATATCCATGAACAGAGGCGGCACCAGCGGTGGCTCAAGTTTTTACGGGTCACGGATCGCGGTAGGTTTTTAATGGTTTTAAACAATTTTTTTCTGTGAGTTTTTCTACAGTATTTATGAATAAAAAATAGCATAAAAAATAAATCAAAAACTGTGAGGAAAAATTACCAAAACAGCCCGGTTCCGGCGGCATTGCCGGCAGCAGTTCGGCGATGATTTTTATGATTTTTTGAGCCATTTTTAGAACTATTTTTGGGGTAATTTTTTAAACATAAATCTTTAGTAAAATATACCTCAAAATACTATCAAAAATAAAAAAAAACTGGACCAAAATACAACCCAAATAGGCGGCAAACAGGCCAGCGACGGCGGCAGATTCCAGGTTATTTTTCAATAGTTTTTTGGGCAGTTTTCAAGCAGTTTTTTGACAAAAGGTTTCTAATTTTTGAGAAATTTCCAATGGTATAAAGAATGCCAAAAATAGATTTCGGATGAGGACGAAACAGCCTCGGAAAGTTGGCGGTTCCAAGCGGCGGTGCTGGGGTACGGCGACAGCAGCTTTGGACAGTTTTTTGGCAGTTTTCTAGGCTATTTTCAAGCAGGCTTTCTTATAAGAAAATAATACTTTTTGAGAGATTTCTTTTAATATAAAGTACATCGAAAATGGAGTTCGGGAAGAGGTCAAAAAAGCCTCAGGAAGTTGGCGGCGTAGTGCTGTGGCAGGCAGCAACGTTTTTTGAGGTTTGGGCCATTTTTTTGGCCGTTTTTTGTATTGGTTTTGAGTAATTTCTTTGACAAAAAAATTTTATATTTTGAGAGCTTACCAATGGTATAAAAGTTGTAAAAGACGGAGGTTGGATGAGGCGGCATGAGCCGCCTAAAGGTGGCGGCAAGGCGGCGCCAGTGGTGGCTAGCTATTTTCTCTCTCCTAGGGCTGCTTTGTATATATATATATATATATATATATATATATATATATATATATAAGAGACTGGTATGATATA
>JAUMHN010444027.1:0-11208 GCA_032360265.1 Heliamphora ciliata
ACCTGTTTTGGTTTTGTGGTTGAGTTCGCTCCCACCATATGATTGCATATTCCTACTTTACAGCTTATTATCTGTTTTCTATTGGGCTTTGGCTCACGGGTGAAAATTTTTTGTAAAAACATTTTCAGGTGATGATGTGGATGAGGAGTAGCATGGTGGTGCCCACGGTGGTGGAAGACTTTTACAGTTTTCCTTCTTTTTGG
Source organism: Heliamphora ciliata (assembly GCA_032360265.1). Taxonomy (NCBI): domain Eukaryota; kingdom Viridiplantae; phylum Streptophyta; class Magnoliopsida; order Ericales; family Sarraceniaceae; genus Heliamphora; species Heliamphora ciliata. Next base: position 204 of record JAUMHN010444027.1, read on the forward strand.
TATACCTGTTCCTGAAGGCAGACTTTATACGCCATAAGGCGATATATTGTACGCATGTTGAACTATTGTCTTTTATTTATGAGAGATACATTTTGTTGGATATTCTATTGGTTTCAACAGGCGGATTTGATGTATGAAAACCTATATTTTCATATAAAATTGGTGTTTGGTGGATTTTCACTCCCCCCGGGTTTTGGGGCGTGACAACTTGGTATCAGAGCTCCGGGTTCGAATACCTAAGAGCCATGGGAAGAGGGTTTATCACCTGGTGAGGTTGATTGTGTATGCTTGCTTGCATGTGTTTAAACGCTGATTTATGACATTTAATAGCTTTCTAAGCATGATAGTTGTGTATATGTGGGCATGGAGGTTGAATTTCAGGATCGGCTAGTCCTGCTTTCGGGCGTTTGGTCTAGCATGTTTGGAAGCCCAGCTAGAAGTGCGTTTGGCCGACGTGCATTCTAGTAAGGAATCTGAATACGTTATCCAAATTGACGAGTCTGTTTTGTTAGTTCTCCTCGGTATGTGAGACGTGTTTGCATAATCTTATGTGGCTGTGTGATAGCATGATTATCTGTTTATGTTACGTAGTAGCATGTTGTAGGAAAACTTATCCTGTTTCTATTGTTTCCTATAGAACTATGTCCACACGGGGAGTGCGGGGACGGGGTCGTGGCCGAGACCGTGGCCGAGGACGTGCTTATGTTCAGATTCTGGAGAAAGGGAACATGCCTGCCCCACAGGAGCAAGTGGGTGGTACTGATGTTGGTGGCACTGATGTCATCCATGAGATGTTAGCCACTATGCGAGCTATGGCTGAAGATATCAGAGCTAGTGTGAGGGTTCCTGAGCCAATGGCTTCTGTGGCCATGCGGGAGTTTCGGCGGTCGGATCCTCTGACCTTTTCTGGGGAGCCAGACCCAAAGGTGGCTACTGAGTGGTTAGAAGTGACCACCTCCATCTTCGATACTCTGGATATTGAGGAGGATGTTTTTCATATAAAGTTGGAAGCGTTCCAACTGCGGGAAGATGCTAGAGAGTGGTGGAAGTTTTCCAAGACCACTGTGGATGAGACCTGGGCTGCTTTCACGAGAGTCTTCTTGGAGAAGTATTTCTCGAGGTCTTTGAGGGATATTTACCGAGAGGAGTTCCTCTCCCTTGCTTAGGGGAATCTGTCTATGGTCTAGTATGAGGCCAACTTCACGAATCTGTCGCGGTTCGCACCTAAGATGGTATCTAAGAGGAGTTGCGCACTAGGAGGTTTGAGAGGGGACTTCGACCTGCTATTAAGGATAGGGTTGCAGCTCTGGATATAGAGGTGTACATCAAGCTGGTGGAATATGCTATCCAGGTCGAGAACTCATTGGCAGATAGCCGCAGGAATAGAGAGAGCGGGAGCCAGCAAGTCAGTGGAGATGCACAGTCCCAGGGATGCAGGGGCAAGCGCCAGATGTCGTCTGGACCTAGTTCTCATTTTGCTGGATCATTTCAGCCGCAGTCGTATGCACCCACACCTTCAGTGGCCTCGACAAGAAGGCCAGAGTAGAGAGGATTGATCTTTTATCGCTGTGGACAGCCGGGACATCGTTCAGTTGAGTGCCAGCAGAAGGGCCAGTCTTAGAGTTCAGCGCCCGTCTAGTCATAGGGGAGACGCCCACCTATTTGTTTTGGGTGTGGTTAGCCCGGGCATATCCATAGACTCTGTCCCAGAGAGGGGAATGTTTAGAGTGCCACAGCAGCGTCTGTTCCTTCATCCATTCAGAGGCGACAGGCTCTGCAGCAGCCTAGGGCTCAGACGTCTAGGTTTACGGAGGGAGGTGCGTCATCCCAGTCGGTGAGGCAACCATCAACTCAGAGTTATGGTGGACAGACCAGACTACCTCAGGCCAATGCTTATGTTCTTGCTGATCGTAGTGCTTCTACAGCACCAGTGGCGTCTGATGCTGCTATTACACCAGCCATGATCAAAGGTACTCTTCTAGTCTTTAGATCATGGGCCAGTGTTCTCATCGACAAAAGAGCATCACATTCATTTATATCATCTGCATTTGTATCTGCTTTGGGGTTGGAAATGGACTGGTTGGGTAGTACCATGTGCGTGGAGACCCCAGTTAGTGGGAATGTGACGTTGAGCCTTGTCTGTAGGTCCTGTGTGTTGGAGGTCACCGGTCATTGTTTAGAGTACGATTTTATCATTATAGATATGACCACATTTGATGTCATCCTAGGGATGGACTGGCTGACTACCTACCATGCCTTTATAGATTACGAGCGACGGAGAGTGTCGATTTGTACGCCAGAGGGTGACTGCTTTTACTTTATGGGTGATCGGGATGAGGGCCTATTGTCAATGCCAGGTGTCACCCGGGTTCGAGGAGATTTGGGTTTTCTCTTTTCTGCACTCAAGTTAGGGGAGCCGGTTGGGGTTCGAGAGGTGTTACCCCACGTGGTGTGCGATTACCCGGACGTCTTTCTGGACGACATGTTTGAGTTGCCACCTAGCAGAGATGTGGAGTTCTTCATTGATCTTGTTCCGGGAGCTTCTCCTATCTCTATGCCATCGTAGTGTTTTGCACCGACGAAGTAACAAGAACTCAAGGTGCAGTTGCAGGAGTTACTAGATAAGGGGTTTGTGTGGCCGAGTACATCGCCGTGGGGAGCTCCGGATCACTTTGCAAAGAAGAAGGATGGTTCGCTGCGGTTGTGTATTGATTACAGGAAGTTGAACCAAGTGATGGTGAAGAACAAGTATCCGATGCCGAGGATTGATGACTTATTTTATCAATTGAGAGGGTCCCGTTGGTTTTCAAAAATTAACTTGAGGTCAGGGTATCATCATCTGAGGATCAGGGAGAAGGACATAATGAAGACCGCCTTTCAGACATGCTATGGTCACTACGAGTTTCTGATTATGCCATTCGGTTTGACGAACGCTGCAGCTACATTTATGGATCTGATGAATCGTATCTTCCACCCTTATCTGGATAGTTTTGTAGTTGTGTTCGTGGATGACATTCTGGTTTATTCATCCACGAGGGAGGTGCATGAGGTGCATTTGCATGTTGTTTTGCAGCTTCTGAGAGAACATCGCTTGTATGAGAAGTTCAAGAAGTGCGAGTTTTGGATGACAGAGGTGAGATTCCTTGGACACGTGGTGTCAAAGGATGGGGTATCAGTAGACTCATCTAAGACTGATGCAGTGACGGATTGGCAGCGACCGAGGAATGTTTTTGAGATCTGTAGTTTTCTGGGTCTAGCGGGTTATTACCGACGGTTTGCGCAAGATTTCTCTAGGCTTGCAGCACCGATGACGCGTTTGATATGGAAGGGAGTCGCATTTGTATGGAGCGAGTCTTGTGAGTCAGCTTTCTAGGAGTTGAAGAGGAGACTGACCAGTGCACCAGTTTTGATTATTCCAAAGCGAGGTCTGGGATATACTGTGTATTGCGACGCGTAACTTGATGGTTTGGGCTATGTGTTGATGCAGGGAGGCAAGGTTGTGGCTTATGGATCCCAACAGTTGAAGACACATGAGAGGACTTACCCGACACATGATTTGGAGTTGGCAGCCGTAGTCTTTGCTTTGAAGACATGGCGTCACTATCTCTATGGAGAGCGTTTCGAGGTCTTCTCTGATCACAAGAGCCTAAAGTACTTATTTTCATAGAAGGACTTGAATCTTTGCCAGCGAAGATGGATAAAGCTGTTGGAGGACTACAACTTTGATTTGCAGTACCATCCGGGGAAGGCCAATGTCGTAGCTGATGCGCTCAGCAAGAGATCTCATGGCTCATTAGCTTCTGTGGCTATACAGGAATGGGACATGCTCGGAGTTTTTGGGGAGTTTGATTTATGTCTTGAGGAGATAACGGGAGGTGTGGCCTTATGTTCAGTTGCTTCTCAGCCTACATTTGTTGCATGCGTGTTAGAAGCTCAGAGGACCTATCTGGATGCTCAGATGATACGGGACCGCATTGCCAATTGGACAGATACAGCAGGATGGGTGATGAGTTTAGATCAGAGTTTGAGGTTGTCAGGGCAATTGTTTGTGCTGGAGTCGTGCTGTGCTGAGGTGCTACATGAGTTTCATCACTCACGTCTTGCGGTGCATCCGGGAGGCACGAAGATGTCTCACGATCTACGCCGACAGTTCTGGTGGACGAGAATGAAGAGGGATGTGATCCGATTCATTTCTCGTTGCTTTACTTGTCAGCAAGTAAAGGTGGAACACCAGAGACCTGCATGATTGCTGCAGCCATTGCCTATGTCTGAGTGGAAGTGGGAGAATGTCACTATGAATTTTATATCAGGACTTCCACGCTCGCCGAAGGGACACGATGCTGTTTGGGTTGTGGTCGATAGACTGACGAAGTCAGCACATTTTCTTTCCATTCGAGTGAGAGACTCAGTGGATAGATTGAGCAGATTGTACATTCAGGAGATAGTCCGACTACACGGAGTATCGGTGACTATTATTTCTGATCGAGACCTGCGCTTTTCATCACGCTTTAGGCAGAGTCTTTAGGTGGCTTTGGGGATGAGCTTGACTTTTAGTACAGCTTTTCATCCTCAGACCGACGGTCAGTCTGAGAGGACCATTCAGATTTTAGAGGACATGCTGAGAGCCTGTGTACTTGATTTTTGGAGTTCATGGGAGGATCATCTATTTTTGGCAGAGTTTGCATACAACAATAGCTATCAGTCCAGTATTGGGATGGCACAGTATGAGGCTTTGTATGGTAGACCGTGTAGATCGCCTGTTTGTTGGATAGAGGTGGGAGAAACTGCTATTTTGGGACCTAACTTGGTGCGAAAAACAACAGATGTGATTACAGAGATTCGTCATCGACTGGTGACAGCTCAGAGCCGCCAGAAGAGTTATGCTTATCAGAGGAGGAGACCGTTACAGTTTGTCGTGGGAGACCATGTGTTTCTGAAGGTCTCGCCACACAGAGGGTTGATGAGATTTGGTCGTAGCAGGAAGCTATAACCACGTTTTATTGGACCATTCGAGATCCTGGAAAGGATTGGGGTCATGGCATACTGTCTGGCTTTGCTCCCTTAGTTAGCATTAGTGCACAACGTCTTTCATGTTTCCATGCATCAGAGGTATGAGCCGGAACCGTCTCATGTGTTAGATTGGACTGAGTTGCGAGTTGAGGAGGATGTGACGTATGAGGAGCGTCCTGTGAAGATTCTGGATACATGATAACAGGTGTTGTGGGGGAGAACGATTGCCTATGTCAAAGTTCAGTGGCTTCATCACGAAGTTGAGGAAGCGAAATACCCAGAGTTGTTCACCTCGTGACCTTGTAGTGAATTTTAGGTGCAAAATTCCTTAAGGGGGGAGAGTTGTGAGACCTTGTACCGTTTCCTTTTTATTTATATGCATGTTACGTGTTTTTGGTCACGTTTTACCATTTTTGCTGTTGTATGCATATATGTGTTTCGATACCCGTTTTGGTTAAACCGAGTATGCAGGGTTGCTTCCTAGGGTTGTAGGGAGTTTCAGTGCGAATTTCAAAAATTCAAAAAAAAAGATATTTTGGAGGCCTATAAATATCTGGAGTTAGATATTTTCAAAATATATTTTCAAAACTTAACTCCTAAGTTTCCTCCAAACTCTCTCTGCCTTCTCTCTAATTTCTCGGGGGCTCGGGGCTTGGTTTTTGATAAACCAAGTGCTGATCCTTAGTATCGGCAATGTTGCATACACATCCATCCGGACGAAATTTGATTTCGACGAAGCTCGAATTTCCACGTGGATCGAGGCATCGGGTTTTTGACCCAACGAGGTAGGATCTCAGATCTTACTGCTGTATAAGGGTTGTATATGTAATCTTATATGTTTTCACCATGTAAATCGCATGAAAATCATCTTTGTTTCAAAGTTAGGGGTTTGGTTGTTAAAACTCTTTTTCGGCATTTCGATTGGATGAAATCAGGTGTTGGATGTTTCTTTTGAGGTTTTGTGATAGTCCTAAGCTAAGGTATGCTTGTGGATATCAAAAATAGGAGTTCGGAGGCTTGATTTGAGGTTTGAAATCATAAAACCATGGCTAAAAATGTTTTCTGGTCAAGTTCAGTCGACTAGACCCATGAGTTCAGTTTATTGGATTTTGAGTTGGGAGGTTCAGTCGACTGGACTCGAAGGGTCAGTCGACTGAAGTGCCTCGGGTTGAAAAATGTTGTTTTCTAGTGTGATTTTCAGTCGACTGGAGGTGGGGTCGAGTTGACTGAAATGTTTGTTGTTTGCTTTGGAAAATTTGGTGGTTCTTTTGGGAAATGGTTGAGTTTCTTTCGAGAAAAAGGAGGAGTTTTTGATGAAAAACGTGTTTATTGGAGGTTTAGAGATAACTCTTGGGGTTGAGGCACGGTTCCTAAAATGTTTTGGATAAAAATATGTTGTTACATGTTTTGGTTTGATCTCCATGGCTTCATAGATTGGATCTCATGCTTATACATGCATTGTATAACTACTTTTGGGGAAAACATTTTGGAAATGTTTTGTTTTGATCTCCTGGTGAGGAATGGATCTATGTACATGTACAATGTACCGATTTGAGAAATGTTTAGAGAAGACTATCTAAATGTACCGGGATGACGTGTATGTGGCACGAGTTGCCCTCGGTGTAAGTCTGGAAACATGTGCAGAGTAGGTACTCAGGTCCTTCGGGGTAGTTCCCGTAAACTGAGGCGGATGGGTGCTCAGCTCCCTCGGGGTCGTAGCCCATAAAATGAGTAGTTCGTCGTGGTGCTCCGTATAGAACCTGTGTGTATCTAACTGGTCCCATGATGAATGGGGATTCGATACTGAGCAGGAGTCTATAATTATTACCTCTGTCCCCTTGTGATAGAGTCGGTACATAGGATCTTATTCTTCTTTGCTGCGATGGTACATTCTGCGAGGAAACGATGTTTTTGGTTACTGTTTTTTCTTAACGGTGGTTGGTTATTTGCAACTGTTGCATCACATGGTTTTAAGGATGAAAATAGGGTTTTATGTTAATAAAACCGTTTTGGGAGACTTGTGTAGTCTGATGGGAAAACTTGAGGGTTTTGGATGGAAACCTGTTTTGGTTTTGTGGTTGAGTTCGCTCCCACCATATGATTACATATTCCTGCTTTATAGCTTATTATCTATTTTCTATTCGGCTTCGGCTCACAGGTGGAAATTTTTTGTAAAAACATTTTTAGGTGATGATGTGGATGACGAGTAGCATGGTGGTGCCCGCGGTGGTGGAAAACTTTTACAGTTTTCCTTCTTTTTGGTATGCCTGTTCCCGAAGGCAGGCTTTGTATGCCATAAGGCAATATATTGTACGCATGTTGAACAGTTGTCTTTTATTTATGAGAGATACATTTTGTTGGGTATTCTATTAGTTTCCACAGGCGAATTTATTGTATAAAAACCTGTATTTTCATATAAAATTGGTGTTTAGTGGATTTTCACTCCCCCCGGGTTTTGGGGCGTGACATGGCGGGTCCGTAGTGAAACACCGAAAACTTGCGCAAGATGGGGACCACATGCCCACGGGTTAATCCCCGAAATATGGTGTTGTGTCGTGGCTTCACGTAGCCTATTGGGAAAATAGGGAGAGGTTTCAATAAGCTACGCCCGATGCCGGTTCATTGTTACGATACGATTTTGTGATGAATTCGGTAATGAAAATGTGATTTGGTTGATGTAAAAAAATCGGGTGATGAGAATAAATGTGAAAGAAGGGACTATTGGCAAAAAGGTTTAATGAATGAATAACTTGGCGTGCATGGAAATAAATAATGGATTTATGGAATTTGTATTATTATTTCGGTTGCACCCATCACACCTTACAAATCATGCTTAGCATAGAGTTAGTCTTTAATCCTACGAGGTTCGGCTCATGTATGTATACAAAACCATTTCAGGTTTTAAGGTTTCGGGACGATACCACGATAGAGGATTCTTGTGGGGAAAAGGCTATGAGGAAGAGTTAATATTTTTTATTTTTACGTTACGATTGTATAGAAAGTGAAGTGGATAATTGTAATAATACCAATGCTGTAAATGAATTCTTTAAAGTTGAAAATTTTATTTAGCCTTTGTGGTACATGTATATCGTGAGAATAAAATGCTTTATTTATGATTGCTTAAAGGAAATAAAGTGTTGTTATTAAGAAAGTCATTACTGATAGCTTTCATGTGGGATAATTTGGGTTGTATCCATGGGTCCCCGGGGTTCGGGGCATTACAAATGGTATCAGAGCTCTAGGTTCGAATACCTAGGAACCGTGGGAATAACGATGATCTATAGGTGTGACTTGTTTGATGAGATTAGGCACCACTACACGGCATGAATTGTGTGCTTGCATGTGTTTGCGATTGAATTGTTTTACACATGTTATGTGTTTATATGAGCATAGAGGTTGAGTCTTAGGGTGATGTGGCGTGCCAATTGGCATCTGATCAACTACTTTGGGGTTCGAAATAGAAAAGCGTTAGGCCGATGTTCTTTCTATGAGAAATCTGAATTAGTTGCCTAGATTGTCGCGTTACTCTGAGGCTTTCCTTCTGTATGTGAATATGTGTTGATGAGATGTGGTTAGGTGGCAGTTAGGGTTTAGCTTTATCTTAGACAATTAAGTTAAGTTTAACCTCGTTGGAGTTATGATAAGCTTGTTATAAGAGTTATGCCTGTGGGGATAAGATGAGTGTGATCCGGATGGTGATGTGCAATTTGAGAATGTAACCCGGTGGTTAGTGATTGTGGTGGGTGTAAGCTTATAAGATGAGTACTGATTATTTAGTGTATGTTGTGTCTTTGTGAATTGGGATGGCTGTGGTAGTTGCCCGTTGTGTGTCGTGCCACTATTAGCTTGATGAATGACCATGGTAGGGCATTTAAAACCGTTTGAAGGTTGTTTGTCATGGTTGGATATGAAGTGAGGTTTTGGGCGTGTTGAGGATTATGTACGTCATGAGCCGTGCTATGTCTTGAGCCATGTGCCCCGAATTGGGTATGGACGGGAGCATAGTGGATGGGAGCATAGTGGATGGGAGCGTAATAATCTCTGGCCTAAGGTGTGTTTGAAAGTCTGAGCTTAGACTGTGTTTAAGGTGTCCTTTTCCCCGTAGGGTGTTGTTGGTAGCTATTTTAATGCCAGATAGTTTTGAAAGTCTATGGATGACCTGTGAGTTTCTTTTAAGGCGTATTTTTAAGTAACATCTTTTGATAGGAGTTGGGAGTTGTGTGATAATGAGTAAGTGGGTTGGAGATGTTGTCGAGAGATATGTTCTCGAATGATATACATGTATGTATGGGAAGATGTATATTGGTGATAGTTGTAACGTGATGAATGATGATTCGAGGTTGTTTGGGAAGTTTCACGGAATAGAGTTTTGTGACTTGGATTGTTGTTCTCTAGATAAGAAGACTATGTGGGACACATGGTGTAGGGTAAGAATGTGAGTGTGAGTATGTGAGATTTGAAGGGCATGTGATAGGTATTGTCGGTGCGGCTGACTCGGTCATCTTAGGACAACGTGTGAATGGGTAGCGACCCCTTAAGAGAATGATGGTTGTGGTCGGTATTTGGCTTAAATTCTAGAAGTGGTGGTGTTGTGTTACCCTTAGAGGGTGAGTGATAGGATGGTGCCTGTGGTCTAGAATTGATAAGTGAGGTTTGTTTGGTTCGTGTGGCATGTGATTACTTTCATGTTTAGATTGTTAGGTGCCGATGGTACTAGTAAAGTGGCATAAGAGACAAGTGTTACCGGTTAGACGTTTTGTGTTTCGATGGGTGTACCAGAGTTGTATGCTCGAGACTATGACGTGGTTTTGTCTACCCGTTTGATTGTTACCTACCTTTTTGGATTTAAGTTATTGTGACGTGACTCGCAAGGAGATGTTCTAAAGGGTGTGAGTATGTATAGCGTTGTGCATTGATGGATAGATGGTGAGAGATTTTATGGATACATGAGATGCGTCACGGGATATGGAGCGACCAATAATTAGAATGTTTGAGTGAAGATTCGAGTATGAAGATCTGATGTGATGAGGAATCTACTCATTGTGTATGGTAATTCCAAGTGGTAGTGACATGGAGTGAGAGCCTAAAGCTGACTCGTGATTTCCCTAGCTGGAGAAATGTTTTATGGTTGATTGACCAGTGTGATTATTATTCTTGATAGGAATAAAGCATTAGAATCGTAGGAGTGTGGGTCCGTTTACCCGTGGTTTCTTGAAGAGTCCGTTTGCTTTACCTTGTGAACCCGAGCATTTGGGTAATGTTTTTGGAAATGTAATTTCATTTGTGCGGAATGTCAATAACTTTGACTCTCATTGAGAGAGAAAGATCCTACGAGAGTTCAGTGATTGAGTTGTTTGTGTGGTAAAATTATTAAGTACTAGTTATGTGGGATTCCTACGAGAATGCAAGTCCTTGGTTTGGTAGTTATTCTTGTGGCAAGGAGATTGCGATTGAGTACCGTGCTGGGTGCATAAGGTTTAAAAGGAACGTAGAAAGGTTTGATAGTGTGGTTAACCTTGTGCCGAGATGGTGTATCCTGGTTGTGATATGTTTGGAGGTCAATTGTGATTCTACCTTAGGTTCAAAGGTAGGTATGTTGTTTACCCAGGAGAACAAATGCGGAGTAATGAGGTGCATCAGTGTATCGTGTGGTTAGAATGGCCTAGGATGATGGGCGAGAAAACGTTAGATGAGATGTTTACAACAAATATGTGCCCGGGAAGCAGAAGTATAAGAGGTAACTGCATAGTCATGGAGTTACTCATAATTTTGGATAAAAGGTCTCAAGATTGGGTTTCCTTTGTTGGTGTCGTGAGCTTTTATGTAAGTTGTTGGACAATGAAGCCTTAACACGATGCGAATGTTGGCGTTGTGTCTTCGTAAGTATTTGGTGACGAGTTTGTAGTCCAAAGGGATATGTTGAGCGAGGTATGAAATTTGATGAAGTTCGCGTGTGTGCGAATGAGGTCTGAAAGTACGTTGAGGTTGGGTCATG
>JAUMHN010444037.1:0-11207 GCA_032360265.1 Heliamphora ciliata
AAACTTATATTCTACAAGAACCTAAAATTTGATCTTTTGTGTGCAAGCCGTACTCTACACAACAGATTAAATACTATCCAGTATATTGGACATCCATGCATATCAAAGAAATGATATACATGCATTGCTCATAAAGATTCTCATAAAATAAAAAATTAATTTTATTAAAAAATAAAATTAAATACTAAAAGCATAATTTTTAGTATACCAACCATAACAATCTCCTACTTATACTCAAAATTATGCTGCCATACATCTGACTCCCATGCCTTCTATATGACTATCAAAAGTCTTAGCTGGTAAGCTCTTTGTAAAAGATCTGCAAGGTTGTCCCCTGATGCAAGCTCTATGTCTGACTAGAAATCTGAGTTTGTGTACCCCGAAGGTACAAGACTGTCTACCTGGTAAATCAACATATAATCCTTAGTCTTTTTCAGGTAATTGATTATATATTCTTTACCACAGTCCAATGCTCCTGCCTTAGGTTAGACTGATACCTGCTAACTATGCCAACGGCAAAGTAGATGTCAGGTCTAGTACAAAGCATAGCATACATGAGACTTCCTATTGCTGAAGCAGAAGGAACCGCCCTCATCTTCTCTATCTCATCAGGTGTTTTAGGACACTGATCCTTAGATAAAATGATTCCATGCCTGAAAGAGAGAAATCATTTCTTGGAATCCTACATGCTAAAACGAGCTAGGATATCATCGATATACTTTTCCTGTGATAAGCTCAATATCATTTGTTTTCGATCTTGCACAAGTTTGATCCCAAGGATGTGACTGGCTTCTCCCAAATCTTTCATATCGAACTGCCCAGATAACCATACTTTAACCGTAGGTAATGCCCCCACATCATTTTCGATGAGTAAGATATCATCTACATAAAGTACTAGGAAGATCACCATGCTTTCATCACGCTTCTTGTACACACAGAACTCATCCGAACTTTGATCAAAACCATAAGACTTTATAACTTGATCAAACCGAGTGTTCCAAGACCGAGCTAAGAATGTAGATCCCAAACTTAAAGCACCCCTCTATCATAAACCACTTGATCGATGTCAAGACCGCTTGAGTGGTCCTTCGCTAGAAGGCACTCCAAGAAAGGAAAAGGTATATATAATCCAAATATTGTTCCGACACCTCAAGGCTCGTTCAATCCATCCACAATAATTATTCTCGTGTGTAGTCAAGCATATAATTATTATAACCAATCATTAACATAATTAGATTGTAATTTTTTCCCATAATTAAGCATTAATCCACAATCCACCGAACGCATCACAAGGTTTAATCAAATGTTTCAAAATAGAAGGGATCGGGTCCCTACAGACAGTCTGAGGATTATTAGAATTGTAGTTTGTCTGTCCTTTTGGGCAATCACAAATCACGTGCCTTTCTTATTTGAACTTGAATCACTTCTTACCGTGTCCCTGGAAACAACTTCTCCCTGATTTTGTTGGATGCTTAATGAAAGTCGGGAGTATGATTGCTGAAAATACCCACCCCAGTTGTTTTATACTAGACCCTCTTGTGCTAGTCTATTTCTCTTGTTCTGATCCCACATTCCCATGGAATCAGTCAGCTCCCTGTCGGCTATCAGTGCCGTGCGCACCACCTGAGAATAGATAGAGAGTTGCATCACAATTATCTTTCCTCTTAGCGCCAGCTCGAGCCCCCATTTGAACTTTCTTTCCCTGGATTGTTCATCATATCATCATTGGGGAATACTGACCCAATTCGTCAAAACGATTGGCATACTATGTTATGGTCAGCTTTCCCTACTCTAAGCTCTGAAATTCTTGGACCATGCCCTACTTTGAGGTAGCAGGGAAGTACTTCTCCGGGAATAGTTCTTCAAAATGAGCCCATGTAAGGGTAATTGTTATATCCACAGTAGTTAAGGTCATCTCCTACCAGTAATCGACTTAACCCTCTAGTTGATACGTTGCCAAAGAAACCTTGCCGCCATAGTTCCCAATGTTCATAACGTTCATCATCTTGTTAACTTATCTAAACCACTCTTCCGCCAGACAAGGGGTGGCATCTCCATTAAAGTTTAGAGGTCGTTGTCTACGAAACTTTGATAATAACCAAGCACGGTCATGTTGGATCCTCGGTGGGTGGGGGTTCATGTTCGTGGCGGGGATTCGCAAGGCTTGAGCCAATTCTGCTAACTTTGCATCATTGTTGTGGTTCTTGCGCGACGGACTAGGTGCGAAGTTGGTTGGTACTTTGTGAGGATTTACACTTCCTCTTTATAAGGACCTAGTTTTAGATTATAAATTTACTAACGAGAACTAAAAGAATCTTAGGACCCATGTACCCCTCAGGGTTCGAATCCTGGGGTGTCCAAGCCCCCATCCCTAACTAACCTACCCAAAAAAAAAAAAAGTTAAAAACCTTCCCTAAGAATTTAAAACCCAGAAAAAAAAAACTTAATACAAGGAAGAAACCTTTTAACCTTAGAGATTATTAAATTACCCTAAAACATTAATTTCTAAAATCTTAAAATCGCACAAAATGGTAAAATTACCATTTTGTTTTTAACTACCAAAAAAGAAAATTACCATTTTGCCAAAGAGGATAAAAAAATTCTTTAAAAATTTAATTTTTGACATATGGACAACCCTAACTCAACCCTTGAACTAAAACAAGAAATAAAAGACATCAAAACTAAATAATCAAACCCCAAGAATCTAAAATCCTAATATGAAAAAAAAAGCCTTCTAATTTCGAAAATCATTAAGTTATTCTAAAACAATAATTCAAAATCCTAAAGAGCTAAACCTAGAAAGGAAACTCCAGGCCCCAAACTCTTCTTAAGAAATGCTAACATAGCCTCGTAATCTTTCAAATCCAATAATCTATATGTGTTGCCCTATAACAGTGAAATCTGAATTTCAAATCCAAAGAATAAGAAAATCAAGTACAAGCCCCAACTTAGAAAGAAAAATTATACTCAAAGAACTAAAACTCCATAACTTCTAATAATTGCACTTTAACTCCAAATCTTCAAGATAACTGCACTTTTAGCTTAAGATACTAAAATTCATAATAAGTTATAAATCTCTTGAGAAGATACTTTAGTCCTCATCCAAATTACGCTCAAGAGTTTTTAAAAGTCTTAGTTTCAATAATTACGCACTAGTCCATCACATATTTATAAATTGCACAAAAGTCCTTGAGATATTTTTCATCCATAATTCTTTACGGCATATATATATATATATATATATATATAATGAATACATATATGACATGTGTGTAAGATCACTTAGGAGTATGCGTCAAAATATTTTAATAAATAAAATAAAATATTATATTTCAAATCAAATCAAATTAAATTTCAATTTTCAAGACATTATAATTATAATAATCAAAAATTTCTAAAATATCATCAATATACATGCACATCTATATGCACATCAAATCTCATAGATAAAGTAAACAAAATATAAAATATATCTTTTATGAGAATTGAACTAAATCGATTAAAAACTTAGTACACCAAATCTCAACTCAAAGACCAAGATTTGACATCTACAATCTTAACTCAACCTTTTAAATCAAAACGAGTAAAAGATTAAAAAACAAATGTACAAATCAAGTATCATTATATTCCAAAAAAATATTTAAACAATTAATATTAGTATTAATATAATATTTTATGTCTACAAAAGTAAACAAATCATTATTAAAATCTTTACATACCAAATAAAGCCAAAATGACACATCTTGTTAAAAGAGCTTAATTTAACTTAAGTGCCTACGCATAATTAATCAAATGATGCCAAATTAATAATACACTACAAAAATAATACACTAATTATAAAGTTACTAAAATAATTCATTTTAAAGAAAGAAAGACCAAAAATATATATATCAAATTAATTTTTAAAGTCTTTTCTTGGACAGTGTAGTATACATACATCATTAAATCCTTAATATAATAATAATAAAATATAAATTCAAATTGTTAGCTCCAAAAATCTGCCATATATCCTCCAACAAGACACCACATCCACCACCTCTCAAACCACCAATCAAAACCCTTGCATGTCTTCCACCACCCTACACCACCACCAATCATCATGATTTCTTCCCCTACCACCTTTGACTATAAAAATAGCCCCTTGGCCCTCATTTTTGGTCTCCACCGAGTTTAGAGAGGGAAAGTGAGGGAGAAAGAAAAGAAGAACGGAGAGGAAGGAAGAATAAGGAAGGAGATAAATTACCCAAAAAAAGAAGGAAGGAGATAGGAGGTCCTTGGAGCATCTAAAAGCTAAGTCCTTTCATCCTTCCACCTAGAGATCAATCTATAAGGTAAGAAAACCTCTAAACCCTCTGTTCATAGTCTCCACAAACTACTCTCAACTCATCCTCAAACAAAAAACTAAGAACAAGAATCAAAACGCATGATTAAAAGACGTAATAGTCAAGATTTGGGACTGTTTTGAAGTATGCGACTTGTTATGTGTTTGCATGTTGATTTCTATGAGTATCATGGCATATTTAGGTTCTGGAATTTTGATTTTTAAGTATACACACCATCCATGCAAAGAAAAATAAGCTCAAACTTGATATGCACCATGCTAAGAGGTTGGATCATAACATGGTCTGAGTTTTATAATTTTAGCTTATTGTATTGATTTTT
Source organism: Heliamphora ciliata (assembly GCA_032360265.1). Taxonomy (NCBI): domain Eukaryota; kingdom Viridiplantae; phylum Streptophyta; class Magnoliopsida; order Ericales; family Sarraceniaceae; genus Heliamphora; species Heliamphora ciliata. The sequence continues at coordinate 4,663 of JAUMHN010444037.1, forward strand.
GAAAAAATCATAACTAATTATAGAAAACTCTTCTGAGGTTGTGCTTTATGTCCAAACTTAGAGTTTTGTGTTATCTTTCATTTAAAATAGGTTTGAACCGATTTGAATGCATAAAACTCGAAATGTGGCTTTTCTACAAAAATATGTCGTTTTCAAACCAGGCTCTATTACAGAGGTAAAAACCATATTTTTAAACGAGAACTGAGTTTTGATGTCTTCATGAAAGTTGTAGCCAACTTATTTTTCTAGTTACTCAAAAAATGAGCCTCTTGTGTTGAGATTGGAATGATAAAAACCTCTCCGTAACTTGCTATTCATGTTCAGTGATCAAAATAGCTTCTTGTCACATTTTTTTGTGTTTAGCAAGAAATCCTTTTTTTAGTGACCTATTCCAAACGTGGTCTTCATGAACAATATTTGGAACATTTCAACCTAGATGCTATCCAAATATTAGGTCGTCCATTAGCCTCTATTTGGTCCATCAAATGATTTTTGAACTCTCTTTTGTTTCTGTTAGAAGTTCACCTCTGTTGAGTGTTGAGATACTAACTTGACCGATTTTCTTAATTGAGTTGTTTCTCCAATAGTTTTTTAAAACCCACCCTGAACACTCTTCATAAGAAATGTAGGGGACATTGTGACCTAAAACATATCCAAAATGCAACTCGAAAGGACTTATTTTGATGCCCCAAACCCATGACCTTTCGAAACCCTTTTCTGAGCAAATTTTAAAGTGCTACTGATTATTTTCATTTGCGAAGGCCAAATCACCTCGTAGCCTTAGGACTTAACCTAAGTACCCTTCATGAAAGTTATAGAGAATATTTTAATGTAGTTTGTGACCAAAAATCAGAAGCTAAGTCGAAGTCTAGATACCTCAAATTGTTGTGGCAAGTTAAAATTAAGTGGTTGAAAGTTGAGTAGTAAAATGTTAAGTGTAATGTCAGCATGCTCTTTGTGTTTGCAATTGTTTACATGATTAATTTGACTTAAGATATGAGACTTGTGTTTTGATGCCAATCTATGATGAAAAATGACCTTACCATGTGATTAGAACTATGCTTTAAATAGTTAGTTACACCCATGCTTTACTTGGTGGTACAACATGCTTTGAATAATTGTACTCCGTGCTATGTTGAGTTATATATCTTGCCATGCCTAGTTTCGTATCATGCTATGGTTAGTTGTACTTCGAGCTATGAGTTGTTATACCATGAGCATTGTCATACTGCACTTGACGTATTTTGGTTTCATCCTTGTACAGTTGGTACTGTTGTTTTGACATGGGTATTGGGAATGTCTTTGAAGTCTGTCACCCTTTGATTCTAGGTCTAGGATGTCCCTAGTGTGCCGGTTTTATTAAAATATCTTGGGATGAATTTCCCGTGAACATCCTGGGTGTGTCATCGGCGAATTAATATTAGTTATAATGGAAATTCTTGTGGGCAACATGGGTTCAACTCTAACTTTTTGATACTTATACTTTAGACTTTGGGTTGACACTGGTAAAGGCATCACGAGTCTTAAGGTGTGATGATTCGGTTATATTAAACATTGAACATTTGATGGCCTGAAGGGTGGCACCGGAACCCACGCCGTTGTGGTTAAATAAAACAGCAGGGACATAAAGCTTAGTGATGTGGTTATTATTCACAACGAGACACAGTGATGGCTTTAGTGATCACGTTGTCTAGAAAGTCTAACTCTTGAAATTCCTAGCGTGGAGTTCATGTTTACGTTCTTGGAGTATGGTCGGGTTGGGCACTTACATTGCATTTGTCATTACATTCCATGCATGATTAGTTATTTATATTTACCTGCTCACTACACTTGTATTTCTTAAATTTGCCTGTCTCCTTGATATATAAATGCATTAAGTGTTGTATGGAATGCGTTCTGGTGATTTTGTGCTGTGAGTTTGGTTAGTGGGTTTGGAAAATTTTCTTCTGGGTTTCAGCTCATGGCATTATGCTATAGGTAAAGAAGAGAGCTTACCTTACGAGGAATCGACCGAACAGGGTGAGTACCAGGAACACGATGACTCGAGTAAAGCTTAGCGAACAAAAGCGGTCTTTTTATTTATTTGCCTCAGGATGTCTCTTGTACCTTTTGTAATCACACTTGGATGACTGTAATATCTATGCTTTGTTAGCTTACCGAGATAATATCTAATGTAATAATTTTTGAATATATATGAATAAAACGTTAGCATAACCCTATTTGTATGCATATGTATATCTTAACGTACCCGAAAGCTGGGGTGTCACGACTTGGTATCAGAACCTAAGTTTAGTGAACCTTTAGGCCTTGGATTATGGGAAAACCATGCATTCTATCGTGTAGGATGTGTTGTATTAATTATTGTTATCATCTATAACTTATAAGAACGACAATCTTCTACGTCTAAGTTTTATAGCAAGTCAAGTTATGATGCTATCAGGATCGCAAGAAGTGATGAGTCTACATGCGAAGGATGAGTAAGGATATCAAGATCGAAGACCAGAGATCCACGCAGCAAGTTATTTCTATTTTAAAAGAGGTAGACTAGAGTACGCACTGGAAAACATTTCAAGTATTACCTCGAGAGACACCATTAGAACCCCGCGTCTTCATTCTTATAAACCCCTTTCTTGTTTACCCTAAACATTTATGCCAACTTTTGTATATATCCAGTTGAAGTTCTTTGCATGTCCTTCCTTCTAATATCATCGACCCTCAGCAATATAACAACTATCAATTGGTACTTGACTTCTTTCAATACCATCAAGTGTCGTTCGTCGATAACCCTTCTACACCCAAGTCTTATTGGTAATCCTATCGGGAATTCAACCCTAGAAAATACCCTTATCTTCGAGTTTTCATTGTTGAGCCATGCCTAGATAATGACTAGTATTCGCTTCGATTCTCCTTCGATCCAACTTACCATCCTTGAACTAACTTTTTTATTCACGGAACTTGAAATCATTCTTTGTTAATTATCTATTACGAACATTCAATATTGATAAAATTTTATGCCAATGTTCAACTTATCGCGATCTTGATACCACATTTAGTTGCAGTATTTTGTGGACTATTTGCATACTCTAGAAAACTTTCTCAGGGAAGTAAATCCGAATGCTTAAATTGAAGTGCATTAGGACGACGTAACTTCAGAAAAAATATTTAGTTTAGCTACCAATCACTCAACATCTCTTTTATCAAGATCTGATTGTACCAAATTAGTCCCAAGAACATTTGTTTAAGTGTTGTTCATTGCTCTCCCCTTGTTTCACCTACATTTGAACCCTAAGCGACATCTCAATTTGGGTCAACGGTGATTGCCTTAACTGTGACCTCTTTTGAACCACCTGTGAATCTTCCCTTGAATCTTAGTAAAGGACTTGTTCTCCTTTCCCTAAATTGTTTTAACCCCCAGCAACATTTCGTGCAGTCTAGTACATAATTTGAAACCTTAGCTAAACACTTGACCACTTGCCGCCCTATGTCGCTCCCCATGAAACTTCAAGAAAATTGAACTAATTGTCCTTATTGAACTCCATGCATGTTTTTATGAACCTCGATCTATCATTGGTTGACCTTCAAAACCCTACCCAATAGACCGGTGAGTAACGATAGTCATCAAAATATTACGTCATTAGGGTTAGCGCTTTTACGGGAAACCCAAATAACGCACGTTTTCAAGGGGACCTCCTAGCACATCTTCGGATTGCAAAGCAGATCCCTTCTCAGTATTATGACTTAGAATGTCTGCCAACGTCTGTGTTTAACAAGTTTTAAAGATCAAGACCCCAGACTACAGGAACGACTAAGTAAAAGCTCATTAAACCAACTACGTCTTTATCGGAAGCCTCGACGAATCGAACTATCCCATCAACAATCTACAGTCAGAAGTGACAGTTTTGCAGCAAAGGACTTATGACATCACTACCCGAAAAAGTTCAAGCTTCTCCAAACTAGGTCGTAGTTGACCCACCCATCTGAAGAACTGAAGAAAAAGATTTTATACCGCCGGTAGGAAAATAGACAACCTCGAGCTTAAGGTGCTTGAATTGCTACACAAAAGAAGGAAGCACATCGACACCTATCGATACTCACACCGACCTTGAATTGCGATATTGGTTTTGACGGAGGCACTGGAATTATCTCTTCTGCACTTCAGGCGTCAATGGACAAAGAAATGGGTGGATCTGTCCCAGCTTCTCTGCCATCTGGTGTAAGGATCCGGTACTTGTTTATTTTATTCATTTATATTTTCGGTAAGAGAAGAGAAGAAATTAAAATTGAGGGCGGGTGCCATAAAATTTTGCTCGTTAACAGTTGACTCAACGATATGTGAAAGTGAAATTAAGATACCTGGTAATGAATGATATTGTTATGGCTGTGTTAATGGATAATTAATAGATAATTTGAAATACCAAAATATGAGCAAAGTTGGGAGTTTGAGATGAGTTTCTGAAAAATTCGCAGAATTTTGCTTCAGGGGTCACCGCTCGAGCGGTGGAGGTCCGCTCGAGCGGACGATCATGAGATGTTTAGAGTATTCTGGAATGTTGGAGAAAGTTGGGGTTTATATATATGTGCGTATATCCCACGTGAAAGAGAAGGAGAGACCACTCTCATATCATCTCATCTCCTCCTCCCTTCTTCTCTCTTCTTCTTCTTCTTCTTCTTCTTTCATTCTAGAGAGAGAGAGTGAGAGAGAAACCCACCTCTCTCATGAAACCCTAATCCTCCACCATGAAAATTTAAGTTTGAGGCTCGATGGGGAGAGATCAAGGATGGAAATCAAGTTTTGGAGTAAGGAGGTGGAAGATAAAGCACCAAGGAGCGAAGATCTCTCAAGATCCAAACCCTAGGAGGGAGAAATTGGAGGAATTTCAAACTTTTAAGCAAATCCGAGGTAGGATCTAGATTCTCTCATATGTTTGTGATGAATTGTGTTGATAATTTCTTATATGAGTAAAATTTAATAGAATTCATGCATGATTAGAAGGGATGAGAGAGTAATGTGTTAATTGAGTTGGGTTCTCACAAAAATTTGAGTTTTGAGAAATGATAAACCGTGATTTTGTGAAATCATTGCATAAAAAGGGATTATGAAGTTTGAATCCAATGTTTTTATAGTGGAAATTGAGATTTGAGACCTATTAGATGAAGGATTAAGGGTTTTGAAGTTAAAAACTCAAAACAGGGGCAAATCTGGAATTTTCTCGGCCGACAGCGCGCTCAAGCGGAGTCCTGTCCGCTTGAGCACTCAACTAGCAGAGAGTTGGGCGCTCGAGCGCCCGACGTCCGCTCGAGTGAACTGACTGCACAGGGCCAACTTTGTTCGATCATATCTCCCTCATTCGGATTCCGAATTGGGTCATTCTTGTACTCAAATCGAAACCCCAGAAGTCCTCTTTCCAACAAGACTACTCTTATAAAAGAATTCATTTTGTAGAAAAAGTTATGATTAAAATAGTGAGGATATGTCAAATTTTCTTAACAAATTTTCACCCGATTTTGGCCAAATGCTTTGAAAAAGTATATTTTCATCAATATTGAACCTTTTTATCAAATTTCTTACCCTTTGGGCTGTGGATTTACCTACCTTACTCACTTGGGTGGGATGCTAGTATCATACCGATTGGAGGTATTGCGACAAAAATGAGTTTTTGACATGTAACCGAGGTTTTAAGAACGAGTATGATTATGGATAATTATGGGCTATGTCATGATATAGTTATCATTAAGATTTTGAGCTTTAGAAATGAAATATGGAGTTTAACTTGTATATGTATATATATGCATATGATGGGTGCATTCCGTTTGTTTCAAATGACATTGTCATATGTGAGTTTATTACGTTTTGCATTTCATGAAGTTGATAAACGGAATGTGATTTATGAGAAATTATGTGCTGAAATTTATAATGGCATTTTAATTGAAGGAAATAATATAATGCTAAAATAAGACTTGATTGGAAATGAAATGAAAAGTTGAAATGTAAAAATAGAAAAAAGGTATTATGAGAAAATATTTGGGGAGAGGAACCAGTTGTGAGTTGAACTCCCGAATTTTTGTGAAAAATGAACAAATAATGAACCGTATGGATTAATGTAGATTAAGTTGGCTTGGCGGGTCCACGGTGAAAGACCGAAAACTTGTGCAAGATAGGAGCCACGTGCCCACGGGTTAGCCCCCGAAATGTGTGTTGTATCGTGGTGAGTTATAGAGCTATCTATTAACCAATGGCTTCGCATAGTCTATTGGAATAATAGGGAGGAGTTTCTATAAGTTGCACCCGATATCGGTTCATTAATTGTGATAAATTAATTGTGATACGGTTTTTGAGATAAACCGGATAATGTAGGTGTGACACGATTTTTTGTGAAAAATCGGATAATGAAATGGCAATATGGATAATATGGAAGGACAAATGGGAACAAATCGGCGTGCGTGGGTGTGTGCGTGTGAAGAAATAACGAATTAGTGAAAATTTGCATTTTACTTCGGTTGCACCCATTACACCTCACAAATCATGCATTACATCTGAGTTAATC
>JAUMHN010444048.1:0-11206 GCA_032360265.1 Heliamphora ciliata
CAGCGGACGAAGTTAGATGCTCGGGCTGTCAAATGTATTTTTCTTGGTTATTCGAAGACTCAGAAGGGGTACCGCTGCTTTTGTCCCTCTCTCCACAAGTTCCTTGTCTCTTGGGATGTCGTCTTTGTAGAGTCTATTCCTTTCTTTTCTGCGTCGGATTCGGTTGTGTCGGGGGTTGAGAGTTCTGATCTTCACAGTCTTGATTTTTTAGTGTCTTACTTGTCCTTGTCCTCTTCTGCAGGTGATACTCCTACTGCGGGGTCCTCTCCCCCTTCTCCATCAGCTCCTTTAGCTTCATTGGACCTCTCATTTGCTACGCCAGTCTCCTCATTTGAGGATCCTCTTCCCATGGTAAGTGCTCCTCCTCCTCCTGACAATGATGCTCCTATTATTACTCGAAAATATTATCGGACTTGCAGGGATCATCCCCTCTATACTACCTCCTACAAGGGTCTTTCCGCCTCCTTACAGGCTTGTGTCGCCACGTTGGATAAGGCCGTTGTTTCTCGTACTGTTCCCGAGGCATTAGCCGACCTTGGCTGGCGGGGTGCTATGTTGGAGGAGATGCAGGTTCTTGAGTTCACCTCGACTTAGTCCCTTGTTTCTCTTTCGGAAGGTAAGCATGCTATTGGCTACAAATGGGTCTTTACAGTCAAGCTCAATCTCGATGGTTTTCTTGCCCGCTTACAGGCCCGTCTTGTTACCAAGGGGTATGCTTAGACGTATGGAATTGATTATTTTGAGACCTTCTCTCCCGTTGCCAAGATGGCCTCTGTTCGCCTATTTATGTTTCTTTCTATCGCTCGCCATTAACCTTTGTATCAAGCTTGACGTGAAGAATATTTTTCTTTACGGCGATTTGCAAGAGGAGGTCTATATGGAGCAACCTTCTGGTTTTGTTGCTCAGGGGGGGTCTCAGCTGGTATGCCATTTCCATCACTCTTTTTATGGATTGAAGCAGTCTCCACGGGCATGATTTGGTCGCTTTAGCATGATTATGCGCCAATTTGGTCTTCTACAGTCCGGAAAAGACCACACTGTGTTCTATCGGCGTTTCTTTGCTGGCTGTATTATATTAATCGTCTACGTTGATGATATTATTATTACAGGAGATGATACGGTAGACATTTATGAGTTAAAGTAGTTTATGAAATCTCAGTTTCAAACTAAAGATTTTGGGGAATTAAAATACTTTTTCGGCGTTGAGGTAGCACGCAGTAAGAAGGGTATCTTTATTTTCCAACGGAAATACGTGCTGGATATTTTAGCTGATGCGGGGCTTCTGCAAGTAAAAGGGGTCGAGTCACCTATGGACCCGAGTGGCAAACTCCTCCCTGATGAGGGTGATGTTTTTTCTCATCTTGACCGATATAGAAGAATGGTTGAAAAATTGAACTATCTGACAACAATGACAAGACCAAACATCGCCTTTCCTGTGAGTCTGGTGAGCCAGTTTATGGCTGCGCTTCGGGTCTCACATTGGAATGCCCTGGTTCGAATTTTACGATATTTTCACAGTAACCCTGGTAAGGGGCTACATTTCAGTGATCATGGCCACTTTATAATGGAAGGATATTCTGATGCAGACTGGACCGGATGTCCCATTGATCAGAGGTCCACTTCTGAATTTTTCATATTTATTGGTGGCAATCTTATCTCTTGGAAGAGTAAGAAACAGGATGTGGTTTCTCGGTCGAGTGCTAAAGCCGAATATCGGGTCATGGCTCTGGTGACATTTGCGATTTTATGGCTCCGTCAGTTGCTTAGTGAGTTGGGTGATCCTTGTCTTGATCCAACAAAGTTTTGGTTTGATAATAAATCTGTAGTATATATTGCTACCAATCCAGTATTTTACTAGCACACGAAACATATCGAGGTGGACTGTCATTTCATTCGGCACGAGTATCAGAATGGTGTGATCGTGTTTGGCTCCATTCACACTGGAGAGCAATTGACGGATATTTTAACTAAATCCGTTCCGGGTCCTCAGGTTCGATACATATGTGATAAGCTGGGCATGCTAGATATATATGCTCCAACTTGAGGGGCGTGTTAGTTTTATTATGATTATTATCCGGTGTGGTTGAGCACACCATAGCGTATTGCATGTCCTCATTTATCTATAAATAAATTAGTGCGTGCCCCATTAGGATTAACGCCTCTATTCAATCTAATTATGTCTGTTAACAGGTGCATGTGCCCATCTCTGTTACGTTGCATTGACAAATCATCTCAGAGTCTTAACTCCGTTGGATCTCACCCCATCATCAACCTCCAAGTGAGATATGTTTTGTGAATCTATGATGGCAATCCACCTCCAATCGAAATCTATGATGCATGATCCACCTCGAAGTGAGATCGGTTCAGTGAGATCTTTTAAGTGCAATGCACCTCTTAGTGATATTTTTCAAGCGAGATTTGTGATGGGTGATCCACCTTCCCAACAAGTGAGATCCATGATGCAAATCCAAGTGAAATCTGCCAAGAGAGATCCTTAATGCATGATCCACCTAGCTTTCAATTGAGACGTGTGACATGTGATTTGTAATCTCCAATTTACATTTAGTTCTAGAAGAACCTAGGTTGAGGCAGTGCCTAGGATCTCACTCCGTATCACTGGAGGGCTTGTGGCTTGGAGGCTAGAGTGATCGTCAAGGTCACTTGGACTCAAATCTCCGTGCGACTCACTTTGAGCAATCTTAGATGAGTGTTGTTTTACTAAGACCAGTGATATCTGAAAGAGTTTGCCCGACAGTATATCAAGAGTGTGCCCGACACTATAGTAACACGACAGGGATTTGTGCGTTGACCTTTGCCACTTGGCTGGAAGATCCCTGACCTCCCGGGATATTGTTGACACAGACGGTGAACTCTATTTGTTGAACCAACGAGGAAGAGCCACTTGTCTCGGGTGATCTATTTCCTATAATCCAATGTAATTTATATAAAGATAATCCATTTCGTTAACACGTGGAAAACTCCAAGACAACTCCAATTTTCCCTGCCTTCTTTGGTTTAGAAGACCTTCTATTGCCACCGTCTCTCTTCTAAAAGTGCTTCAACTCTCTCCCATGCTTCCGGTGATCTTCAACCATCTAAGTGCCCATCATCTTCCTGGAGGCCCACATTCGGCTGCCTCACCACCCATTCTACAGAATAGTATTAAAACTTGATTCCTCCTTTAAATGAGGTAAGCTTTTATGATACTTCAATTTTCTAATTCATTTTTTACATTGAGGGAGGTGATTCTTGGAAAGCAAAAGTGGGCGTCAATATGATGTCAACAAATTTGAACATTTAGCTGTAAGCGAAATGGTAAGAACTCAGACAGGAATATAAATAGATATCTCATGCAACATGGTGTGTCCACCCTAGTTGTTTATCCTAGTACAGGCGTGCATATATGGTACATATTAATAGTAAGCGCGACCACCATGTTACTTGATAAAACATGTCATCAAATTTGTGATGGGGTACCTCATACATTTCTTAAATTTGATAACAATAAAACATAATTACGTTGTCAGGAGACTTCAAAGATTCTATCATTCATGCTTTCAGAAAAACATGCTTTGATGCCAAGTAAGAAAATAAATCTGCTAACTTGTTGAATACCGGTCTAAAGGAATAGTTCCTCACCAAAGTCTTTGTAGGAGCTCCAATTGTAAGAGGACCCTATGAAGTACTGATTTTCAATGTAGATGAAATGCTGAATAGCACGAATAGCTTTTACATATGTGGTATGTATGCTCATATCATTAACTACATTAGTAAAACCTATCCAAAGTATGCAATCTAATGTGTTTCCAATCCTATTTGTTTGGCCATTATGGTTCTTTTCCTTTTTAATACTCCTTTACTATACTACTGCCTTCACTTCTTCCTTCGTAATAATTACATTTTTCTAATTAGCATTCTGTTCCACCTCTAACTTCTTCTGCAGCCTTGTGTCCTATAGATTTGTTTTTTTGTTTGTTTGTTTATTTGTTTTTGTTTTAGTTTGGCTTGTGGCTTTATAAATCCAGTTTCCTTCATTTTTTGGGGTAATTTATCTAGTTGCTTATTATTCCCTGCATACAGTCAAGACAGAATAACTGGTGGTGACACTCCAGGTCCTATTGTTTTATATCCCTTCACTGTAAAATTGTCATTAGTGTAATTGGCCCCCTGAAAGCACCTTCATATTTCTGCTTAAACTGATTCCATGTTTTGCTTGGAAGGCCTTTATCTATCCTCTTACTGGCTCCACAAAATGATCAGCATTGCTTATTAAAATTGCTGCAGGAAGCTTCTAAAATAAATTTGCTGAAGGACTACATTATTGAACTAGAGAAAACTAGAATACTTGAAAACTGAATTTGTACTAGATTAATATTACATGCAATTTTCTTTTAATTCTTATAGGTCAATCATAAAATAAGAGGCATCATCACTAAGAGTGGAATTTGCAGAAAGAAGGAGAAGCGGAAGAATGATAGCGAACGGCTAAAAGGAAAGATCATGCAAAATTAGGATGTGAAAAAATAAAACACTCTTTGCAGTAATACATGATGATAATTCATGTAAGCCTAACATAACATTTAATATGATGCTAAATATTAGAACCTTTAGAAAGTTTTGAGGCATACTTGATAGTCTATTACCCTTTGTTTTGTTTCTTTTACATAAAGTTGCTTTTGTTTAGTTTGTTTACCTTTTTTTGGCACGGTCCACCTTAGTAACAGTTTGGCTGCACTCTGCAAACTTGTTCTCACATTATTGAATATGTTCTTCATTAGGAAGAAAACTATGGTTGTTGGGATGTGCAGTCATCAGTATGCAGTGCTTAGATATGGTTGTCATTTTTGCAGCATCACTGAGGGGCTTAAGCCTGTAGATGGTGAACTCTCGAAGTCTATTTTGGAAAACAATAAATGCTATTTGTTGGACTGTGGTGCTGAAGTATATGTTTGGGTTGGTCGGGTAACACAAGTGGAGGACAGGAAAGCTGCCAGCCATGCTGCCGAGGTGAAGTATAGCATTAGTATTTAACTGTTTTCTATAACATGCTGATTCTTATCACTTCATAAAATCTTCAGGAATTTGTTAATAGCCAAAGCAGGGCAAAGTCAACACGTATCACCCAGATTATTCAAGGTTATGAGTCACATTCATTCAAGTCCAACTTTGATTCTTGGCCATTAGGGTCAGCACCTTCTACTGCCGAGGAGGGAAGAGGAAAAGTAGCAGGTAGATTCAGTTCCTTGATCAAACTGAAAGATTTATTGGATATCATTGTTAATAATGAAACTGTTACATGTACTGGTAGCTTTGCTGAAGCAACAAGGTGTTGGTGTCAAGGGAATGACTAAAAGTGCCCCTGTAAATGAGGAAGTCCCACCTTTGCTTGAAGGTGGTGGAAAAATTGAGGTATGATCATTAATTATGTTGTCATGGACCATGGTGGTAAATGGTGATTTGTTTGATTTCTGTTGGCTATATATTGATAATGTAGTGCTAATGAAAATTGTTGGTTTTCTAGGTATGGCTAATCAATGGCAGTTCCAAGACGCTAGTGCCCAAGGAGGACATAGGTAAATTTTATGGTGGAGATTGCTACATCATTCTTTACACCTACCACTCTGGTGAAAAGAAAGAAGATTACTACTTGTGCTGTTGGATTGGGAAAGATAGCATTGAGGTAATATACTTTTTAGAGTTGAGTTTGAAGTACCCAAATAAAATGTTTCGTACGTGCTAAGATATGCTGAAACCCTCCAAGATGTGGGCTTAACTCACGTGGCCTTCCATCTAATGTTTAATACCTTTTCCCCTCCGAATTGCAAATTTTAATTTATGTTACCATATAAGTGATATTAAAGACGCACTGTGTAATCAAAAGTAGATAGCATTATTCTTCTTTCAATTTTTTTTTCTCTTATGTGTTTTTCTTCTTCTTTTATTGGAATAGCCTCGTTGGTCCTTTTAAAAGATTTTTTAACAAGATTGTAATGACTAAGTGGAGAAAAAATATTTTAGTACCAATACATAAAAATATAAGAGATACTTAAACTTACGACATCTATAGAGGCATTAAGAAGATAAGTAATATTATGTAATTGTGGCAGACAATGATTTAGTATTGCTTAAGAGTTGCTACTGTAGTGTTCGAGAATCAAATTGGATTTATGCCTACTAAATCGACTATGAAAACAATGCACTAAGGATACATAAAGAAGTACAGAGAGAAGAAGAATATCTTTTATGGTTTTATAAATTATAAAAGAACTTATGTTACGTTTCTAGAAGCATAATATGATGGGTGTAGAGCAAAAAGAAAGTGACAAAGAGGTTCATTGATATGATAAAGGATAAAATGGGGCGGTGGTGAGTACAATTAGATCATTTACAGGAGAAAGAAGTGAATTGTCATTGTAGGATTTTACTAAGTGACTAAGGGTTAGTCTTGATTCTTTACTTATCTGCCTTAAGAATGAATTTACTTAATTCCCATGGGGTATATTGTCCCCAAATGATATTGTCTCAGTAGATGAAACAGAGAAAAGACTTGACGATGAATTAAAAATTTGGAGAGAAGCATTGAAAGAAAAAGGGTTTAAAATATGCAAGGCAAAAATTGGAATATGGATCATATTTTTAGTAACAATAGAATTATGAGGTAGCCAAAAATGAAGATTGAAAATCAAGAGATATCAAAGTGAAAAATTTCGCTAGGCTCTATTAGTAAAAAGGATGGTGAAGTTGGAGTTGATGTGAATCCATGGAATCAAAGTAGTTTGGCTTTAGTGGAGGGAAGTATTTGTCATATTATGTGATCTATAGATACTTACAAAATTGGTTGAAAATTTTTAAAAATCAATTATCAGATGTGCTATACTTTATAGGACATGATGATGTTGGATGACTAAGATATAACACATTATAAAACGAGTGTAGTTGAGATGAGAATGCTTAAATGGATGTGTATTAAGACCGAAAGGTAGAAGTAGCAATGAAACCATTAGTAGATGCCATGAAGCTCGTGTATGGGTACGGGTGCAGGTACAGGTGTGGGTACTGGTACAAAATGGGTACGTCGATATGGCAAAACTTAAAAAGGTAGGATATAGGTATGGCTAGGGTACGTCTATAATTAATATATTTTATAAATTTAGAGTAATGCATTATATGTAGCAATTAGGAAACCAAAATATATAAATTAGTTAATGATTTAGTTGATTAAGGATCCTTCGTTTGGCTACCGACTTTAAGCCGGCTTTTTGCTTTTGGCTTAAAGCTCCAAAAATTAAAAAGCCTTGTTTTTCAATCCCCAACTTTTAGCCAATTTGGTTTTAGGCTTTTTTACTTTTCTCATAATAATTTATAATTTTATCCTTCTACATATAATATTACATAAATTCTAACCAAACAATTATACCCCAACTTATTTAGACTAAAGGGCAACTATGAAATTTCACATTGAGCTTATTTGACCTTTTTGGTGACTTAAAAGTTACTATTTTTCCAATCAAATGAACTTTTTGGCTTTTGGCTTAAAGTGGTTTAAAGCCAAAAAACCAACTTAAAGCCAAGTTGCCAAATGAAGGCTAAGTAAGGTACAAAATAGAGTTAGATGGCATTGCATTAAATAGCTTACGAACCAAGCTTTAATTTTGAAACTCAAGTGAACCGCCCTACCTTACTACAACGTAGGGATAGAAGGGAGAAGGTTGTGAAGGTGGCCTTGTTATCCACACCTCCAGTCAAAGTTTCGCATACGAGTGAAAGCAAGCAGATCCAAGATGTATTTAGTCTGAGTCAAGACTAGAGCAGTCGATGTACGTTTGTTTTCTATTTCCAAGAAGAAATGAAGATCACCAAGATCATGTATAGAAAGAAGTTTTATGAAACTACTTTCATATTAGTATGAAAGTAAGTATTATTCTGAGTAGAGTATGGCTTCAGAATTTACAAGGTATCTCTTGGGTATGGTCAAAATTAAGAAAACAAATTGTAGGTATGTGTTTTGCATACCCAGTACAAATTCCATGCAAAGTACTCAGTATGTACCTGGTACGAGTACGACATGTTTTGTGAAGTACTCAAATACTCATAGCTTGGGAAAGAAGAAGCTAAGATTGTTTGGTCATCTACAATGAAAAGTAATACATGCAACTTTGTGAAGAGTGATAGGATTATTGTTAATGGAAATGGAAATGTTAGGAAATGGTGTTCCCTTGGAATGTTTTAGTTAAAAAGGGTATCAGCTTATTAAATTTAATTGAGCATATAACTCTTGACATAGTGGAAGGGTGAAAAAGTATTTATGTAGTCAACAATTAATTGGGACATAAGGCTAAATTTGATTTGATCTCTCTCTCTCTCTCTCTTAAATGCTTACCCTTCCTATTCAAGTCAGTAATTGTGTGTTTTTTATTGTATTTTTACGACAAAGAGGAAAAGATTGGAATGCTCTTGCCTGCTCAATTGGTTTATCTGCCTCTTTTCAATGGCACCTCAGATTGCAAATGCCAGTACAACCTTTTATCTGATATGCATACAATCAGTTCAATTAAATTCATATGTTTAATCTTTTGTAGCCAACATCAGCTTTGAGCCATTCTGCTTTATCTATTGCTAAATGACCTTTGAAATTATAAGCCTTTCCATGTAATCTCTCTATATGCTCTTTTTTGAACTCCCGTACTCCTTAAGCACCTACCACCTAAACCATATCAATCCTTATGGTGCTCTTAAATATGTTGCGCATTGTAAAACCTTCTCAATGAATGACTCCTTTGCTTCATGTTATTGCATTTGCAACTTTTGAGACAATTATTGGTTTTTTGGTTTAATTTTATTTCCTTCTTGTCCTTAAATTGATACATCATTTTAATAATAAATAGTCTTTATTGGTAGTTTCTTCATAAGTATGGATCATGCTTTTATGACCGAGAATTGAGACCATGTATTGCTGCTTGGTTCTGTGGTAGAACTGTCTTACTGTTAAAAGTTCACAATTATGTTTATCTTATCATTCTTCATATTGGTGGGCAATGAGAACATCGGCATATGCACCAGAATTTGGTTAAGTTTTTTTACATTTTCACTTCAATTGGAGTCAATAAGCAGTTGAATCATGGTATTGAAAAAATCAGCATAGTAGTTTAGCTTGCTACCTACTTTCCAGGGTATACTTTAATAAATTCGAATGCATTTCTCTAGTTGCTCTATACATGATGCTGAAAGTTCTAGTAATTTGCTTTCTGTTGCTGGCCTATCATGGGTTAGTTGTAATTTCTTTGGTTTCCAAATATTAATGATCATACGGTTGTATTTCCAACCTCAGGAGGATCAAAAGATGGCTTCTCGTTTGGCTACTAATATCTCTAACTCACTGAAAGGGAGACCTGTGCAGGTATCATAATATTCCTATTACTTATGACATTTGCTATGCAATCTCAAGACTGACTACAATTTATGTATTTGGTAGGGTCGCATATTTCAAGGGAAGGAACCACCACAATTTATTGCCATCTTTCAGCCCATGGTGGTTCTTAAGGTACTCCAGCATATGTGTTTGTTTCAGAAGTCTCTTAAGTTGCTCACTTATTTTGTTGAACTGATCTGCTTTTCTTAGGGTGGAACGAGTTCTGGTTACAAAAACTACATTGCAGACAAGGGTTTAAATGATGAAACCTACACTGTCGATTGTGTTGCACTCCTCCAGATATCGGGAACTTCTGTGCATAACAATAAAGTTGTACAAATTGACGCTGTATGTTCCTATTGATCATTTAGTCTTTTGCTAATATTTTCAGAATGTTTCATTTCATTTGATCAGATTCCTTGCACCTCATGGAGTGAGAGGTCAAGGGATAGAGTCTTGCCACAGCCAAGATACCCCTCCCCCACGGAATGTCCTCCTAGTGTTCCCAAAAAAAAAAAAAAGCAGAAAAATGTGTCATTTAACTTTTGATGTGTTCGTGATTCTTGTTAGTAGCTTATTATTATTATTATTATTATTATTATTATTATATAATTATTATCTGGTATGTGTGGGTATATGGTTGTAATAGTGGTTCCGTAGTTTTATTATAAATAAGAATGTTTGTCTACCCATTAAGGTACGGTTTTCCATTATTCTTAACATGGTATCAGAGTTAAGGTAAAACCCTAACTTTCACAAAACCCTAACCCTAGCCTCCCTCCTCCAGCCACAACCACCACCCACCAGCCACGAAACCCTAATCCTAGCTTCCCTCCACCAGCCACCAGCCACAACCACCAGCTATGGTCATATTCCCCCCGACAAGGAGACCAACTTCGAGTCTCCTTAACTTACCTATCAAAAGAGAAAATAAATAAATAAATTGTGATATATGTTTATTTTATGGTTTCATTCTATAAGTCCTAGGCTGAATGAAAATTTTTATGATTCTTTTAGATCTCTTTACCCTTGTAGCAGTGTATCTGGTATATACCCCTATCACTCAGCTGTGTTGTCTTGTTGGGCCCCAAGTCAGCTATTGATATTTTTGATTCTGAAGTTAATCACATGACTAAAACAGAGAAGAAAAGACAAAGAAAAACAATTAAAGACAAAACGAAAAGATTATTTATTTACTTGTTTTAAAACCTTGGTTTTGTGTTCATGGTCTATGTTGCACTTCATTACTAAACTCATATTTACTAAATTACAAAAAGAAAAATGGAAGGGCAAGGAAATAGAAGATAGAATAAGAGATGTTTTTTCATGGAAGAACTGCCAATTAAGAATAAGATAGCGGAATGTTGGTAATGATGGCCTGTGTTAATTATTATCTTCTCCATTAGAAGAATATGATTTGATACGCATGGAGAATTGCGCTCTTCTTGAAGAGTAGCTTGTTTTTGAGTTCAAAGCATACAAGAGGAAGCTGTGAAGAGCCTGGATTGGAGGAGAAGATGGCTCATGGTTTAAGACAATGATTGCACTTGATAAACTTGGACGAGGGAGATTTATTTTGCTCCCAAGCATGCTTGATGTTGAAAAGAACTGTGACGTACCGAATTTCGGATAACATCCAGAGCGACAAAAAAATAAATGTTCGCAGAAAAGACTGAAAGAAACCATCCAATTAAACTAAAAGTAACATAATGTAACGCTATTACAGCCCGACAGGAAAGAAAGTATAAAAGTAAAGGGGTTCTTAATACAAGGTTCCAAAAAGGGGGCTAGGATGGG
>JAUMHN010444059.1:0-32585 GCA_032360265.1 Heliamphora ciliata
TGCGATCTTATATGGGTCTATATTCCTGGTGAGTTGGATAGCGGTATTATTTATATGGTAAATATTAATTATTGACGAAATTTACGTCTCGAATGATCGGAATTGACGATACCCCCTTAAGGATGCTTATAAGTTTTGACCGGGCCAAACCCTGTAGGTGGATTTAATTATCTGGCAGTCAAATAAGTTAAGCAGAAGGCTTAAAGAATATCAAGATATCGATTAAATTAAATTGTCAGTAATTAAATTTAATTAGCGTGTATCAGAAATCTTAACGTTGGGAGAAATGGTAAGCATTTAATAACAGGAGCTCAATACAATAAGGTCTTGAGATTATGGATCAGAGTGTAATTACAGTTCTTTAGTGGTGTGAACTATAATTCAGTGTTTTATCAAAATTACAGAAACCACTGCGTCTTTCCATAATTGCAAAAACCACTCGTAGGTATTTGTGTTCCACTGGAAGTCTTACTCATAATTACTCCTCAGGTTCTTACTGTAACTCTATATATATGCGGGTAAGCTGAACTAGTTTATCATTATTGATATATCATATTTTGTCTCTCAAGACTAAATATATCAGGGTTCTGCCGGCACGAGTTCTCGATAGTCTGTAGCCCACACTACGTTCGAGGATTGCATATGGGAATACGGTAGAAGATCTAATAGAAGTTTCAACTCGGAATCAAATCGTAGTTGAAGAATAGATCGACAAAAAGATATTCTTCTAAATTAACTTTGGTTGCATGGGTTTATTTTTTATCGTTCGACGTCAAAATTTTTATCTGGAGCCTGTTTCGACGATTACCCGTCCAGTTAATTTTTTACCGAAAATCGTTTTCAAAAACAATGATCTTGGCAGTTTTGCCTCCAACAGTTACTATAGTAAAGAGATAAGAGGCTTGGGCATTGTCTCTTTAAGGAGCAAAAATCAAGCTTTGCTAGCAAGATGGTTGTGGGGGATTGAAAGGTATAAGGAAGTTTTATGGAAGAGGGTGATAGCACATAAATACAAGGACTATATAGAAGATTGGGCTCCAAGAATGGCAAAAATTGGCATGGCTTCAACAGTGTGGAGAGGTATTGTGTCAATGGCTAAGAGGGAAAGGGGGTCTACCAGGATTATTAATAGAAATATGAAATTGATCATAGGGGATAGGAAGAAATTTAGATTTTGGCTGGTTGAGTGGGATGATCGTAAATCTCTAAAAAGTCTTATATCCAAGGTTATTTGCACTATCAAAAGATCCAGAAACCACTATAGAAAATATGGACAAATATATTAGAGGGGTTGATGATTCAATAGGGACAGAAAAGATCATATTTATGCGAAAATTGTTTGATTGTAAAAGGAAACTTTAGAAGGAAGTGAAGGATTATATCACAAATCTAAACTTGAGACAGTGCAAGAAGGATAGTGTGGGATGGGTAAAAGCAAAGGACAACTTGTTTTCAGTACAATTTTTCTATAATCAGCAGAAGGTCGAAAGAGAGGTCTGGTCAAGGATGACATCCATAATATTTGGGGTGTCTTACCCCCCAAATGCCAAATCTTTGTCGGGAAAGCCAACATAGACAAGGATCTAACCAAAGATTTGTTGTGCAAATAGGGCATAATTCCTCCAACAGGGGATGTGCTGTGTGTTTTTTGTAACTCTGAGGCAGAAATGTTGGACCACCTGCTAGTGAATTATCGTGTGGCATGGAGAGTATGGAGCTCGATTATCTGATGGTGGGGCCTTCTTTAGGCTTGTCCAGGATCCTTCGAAAGGTTGCTTGGATGGTGATATGGGGTAAGAGGGAGGTCAATGTAGAGACAAATATGGGAATCCCTACTCATGTCGACTGCTTGGTTTTTATGGATGGAAAGAAATAAAACTATCTTTAACAAAGGCAACATCAATTGGGAAGAGATGGTAGAGTGTCCAAGCTAAGAACAGCTCTTTGGTTGAAGGCGAATCTCACCGGATTCAATATTTTTGTTGATAAGTTTGTTTACAACTTCCAATCGATGAAGGGAAGGAATTGTTGAAGCATGCATAGTTTCTTAATGATTGTATCCACTAGGAGGTGTATGGCTTTTTTTATGATGTATATGTATTCGGTTGGTGACTTACCAATGACTTTGTAATCTCAGTTGACTTCGGTCTTGTGCTTTGCCAAGGTGTCGAAGTGGCTGGTCTCATTACACTCAATAAAATTATTTCGTTGTTTCAAGAAAAAAAAATCAAGATATAAGGTAGTGGCCTTCAAACATAAGAATTTAAATCCGTTGTTTGCCATCATTTGGCTTTTGAAAACCATAAAGAGTTCTATTCTTCTTTTTTTTTTTGTGGCATTCTATGAAATGTACTTTATCATTTTTGGAAAGCAAAATTCTAATTGGATAAAGTTATTTACTTTTGCATTTATCTGGTAGTGAATTTTCTTGATAATCTTCTTATTTAAATTAAGGTCATTTAGAAATATTAATGTGATGATTAATTTTTGGTTTTTGAAGTAAGGTTATTTTTGAGTTACACAAATTATTTGCATTGCAACAATTTTTCTTTTGTAACAACTTCATAAATAATCAATGTTTCAAGATAATAGAAAAATAAATAGGATTAAAATGGGTTTAGAAGGAGTTTTCATGGAATATGTTACTCTTTGTAGATGGGTCGTCGTTTATCAACATATATATATTTTTTTGAATAATAAATACATAAATAATTATGAGCCAAGCCACCAGAGTGGATACCCGAGCTACTCACCCCTCTAGTAGCTCAGGTACACTACTTATACTCATAACTCGAGTCACTCATGACTCGAGCTACTAACCCCTCAAGTAGCTCGGGTGCAATACTTATACTCATAACTCGAATCACTCATGACCCGATCTATTCACCTCTCTAGTAGCTCGGGTATTTTGCAACTTAGCCGGTGTCGACTACTCTAATCCAGGTACTCGAGTGATGACACAATCAATAAAGCAGAAGCAAGATTGAGAGGCCCAAAAGACTCGCCCACTCGAGTTACTCAAGTAACCCGAGTTACTCGAGTAGGCTCAAATTTACTCCATCAGTAAATCGGACATACAACTCCAAGTTACTCAAGTTACAAGAAGACCCACACTTGACTTACTCGAATTTCTGGGGATCCGAACCGCTAAGACCCCCTACAACTCGGTCAACTAATATCGCTGCTCATCATGCAGAGGCACGAGACATTCCGTAGAATAGACTATGAAGTGTAACCCTGACTACGAATGAAGACATTCCATAGCACAGACTATAAAGCGTAGACCTAACTACGACGGTAGCTCTGATTACTTGCCATGGCACAGACCATGAAGACAGCACATACTATATTACTTTCATAGCACAGACTATGAAGCGTAGCCCTAACTACTACAATAGCTCTGACTACTTAGCATGGCACAGACCATAAAGACAGCACAGACTGTATCATTGCCATGGCAGTGACCATGAAGATAGCACAAACTGTATTACTTCTATAGCAGCGACTATGTGGCTCAGCACAGACTGAACAGCCAAGATATAACACAGACTATGTCAACATAGATTCCTTTGAGAATCGAAAGACTGTCCTAGAGACAATGAAGACAAATGGCAGTACAATCCTGCACAAGACGTTGGGAGACACGTAGCTTAGTAGCTAAGGAAAGAATTTGTCGAGTCATACGAATCCTCCCACCCGAGTCACTCGAGTGACCCCCCGAGTCACTCGACCCAAGTCAGTCGGGTACTTGACCCAAGTGGGTCGAGTATCCACATAGGGCATCTGTCGGCCGACCTAGTTGAGTTGGAGTAGAACACTACTTGGTTGATTATCAGATAGAATCTCTTGATTCCCCAATATCGCCTCTCATGATTCGAATCGATCTCTTGGAAGAGTCCTATTCGAACCCCAACATAGCTCCTCTAAGTGCTACAAATAGGGGAGATAGTCATGCTTTCGAGAGAAGGAGAATCAGCCTCGGAGAGCCGGATACATTGTTCATACTGCCGATATTCTGACTCAATTAGCATTCTCCTTCACCCAACCTTATCTCTCTATGTTATGTGTTTCTAACTACTTTGAATATTTCACCTCTCCATTATTGCTTATTATTTGTCTATTCCAAAAGGACCCTACACTCTTTTTGAAGTACTTAAATTTTGAACTATTACACCTACTTTATATTCAATGTTTTTGCTCTTAAATTGGTTGAATTGAATTGATCAATTACATATTATTAATTGTTATAATTTTTAAACAGTAAAAAAGCGTCCTGAATTTAGGTTAGGATAATCAAATATTTTTCTACAAAATATATCCCCCATTTTCTGGTGTTTGGTACAATTGAAATTAAATTAAAAGTTAACAAAAAATATTTTTCAATTCAATGGAAGATAGGTTCATTTTGGTGAAAAATATTTTTTACTTTTTTATGGTTGAAAACATCTTCCACCCTTACCATCCCACCCTTGTCAGTACCGCAAGGGGGATGGGGTCAGGAGTCGGGGATTAGGCGTAGCTTCAGTTATTATGTATTGAATAGAAGCAAAAGCCTTAGGGATTGGGGGTTGAGAGCCAAGGGTTTGGGGCTTAGGGGCTCAAGGTTCAGAGTTTCGAGTTTAGGGTTGGGGGTTGGAGGTTCAGAGGCTAGTGGGCCGGGGGTCCGAGGTCCGGCATCTGGGAGTCGGGGGTCGGGGGTCGAGGATTGGGAGCCGAGGGCTGGGTTTTGAGGGGTTAAGGTCGGGGGTCCATCGGATCAAGGCCCGGGCGCTTAGGTTTGGGGTCCATGGTTTCGGGTGTGGATCACAGGGCTCGAGGGTGCAGGGGTTTTAGGGTCCAAGTTCTAAGGGATCTGAGCCCAAGAGCCGAAGTCCAGGGGCTCGGGGCCCCAGGTCGAGGGTTTGGGATTACGCGTCAGGGTCTAAGGATCCAGGGGTCCGAGGGTCCAGTGACCTAGGGGTTGGGGGTTGGGGGTCCGAGGGTTTAGTGACCTAGGGATCAGGGGTCGGGAGTCCAGGGGCTGGGGTTTTGGATCGGGGTCCGAGGGTTAAGGGGCTGGGGTCGGGGTTCCGAGGGATCAAGGCCCCGACGCCTAGGCTCGGGGTCCGTGGTTTCGAGTGTGGATCGCGGGGTTCGATGGTGCAGGGGTTTTGGGGGTTTGGGATTACGGGTTGGGGCCTAGGAATCTAGGGGTCCGAGGGTTCAGCGACCTAGGGGTCAAGGGTTGGGGGGTTGGGGGGTTGGGGGGTCGGGGGCTAGGGTTTTGATTCGAGGTCCGGGGGTTGCCAATCCAGGGGTCCAAGGGTATGGCGATTGGGGATCCAGGGGCCGAGGACCGAGGGTTCAAGTCGGGGTTGGAGGTCCAAGGTCTGGGGTCCGAAAATCATTGCCGCCACCGCAGCCATTGCTTCCACGCTACGATTGTACAAATTCTAATACTACCACATCTACCAGCACTCAAATTTTCAAAGTTGCAACCAAAATCATAAAATATATTTTATAAAAGATATTTTTTTAAAAAAAAATTTTGCACATTACTTTCCTAATAAAAATACTTTTCGCAAACATTACAATGAACTTGCAAAAACTTTAAAGAATGCAACGCTTCTGTGAAACTTGGGAAACGTAAATATAAATGTTATATTTATATACAGCAGCTCTATATAAGAAATTAGTTACGAGAGCCAACGGCACTTGGTGTTGAATAAAAATTACTGTGGACACTAATAATTAATTTCCTTTTTAACCGTGCAATTGATTAAGAAATATTAATGTTCATTGCATAATTAAAATTAATTTAAGATTTTGTTTGTTTCGACATAAAATTTGCAATGAAATTTTTTTTTGATAAAACAATTTTATAAAAAGAATTATATTTTTTATTTTTCAGTGTTTGGTTGATATCGAAAAATAATTTTTTTAAAAATTATAAATTTTTAAATTAAAATACATTACTATTTTAATATAGTGTATCGTGACATCGTTATCACTGTCATTCCTACTATCAAAATCACCATTCACATCCACGCCACCACAAACACCATACTGTAGGAACACCACGTACACCATCATCTCCAACACTATCACCATTGCCGCCACCATTAGCACGTCTCCCCACTATCGTTGCCTCTACCACTACCACCACTGCCACTTCTACCATTGCTACTATCACTTTCTTCTCTCATAGCAAAAATGACTTACTTTCTTTCACTATATATGTAAAATAATTTTGATCTTTTGATGTAAAAAGTTTTATTAAAAAAATATTTTACTTTGTTTAGATGAAACTAAATAATAAAAAATAGGAAAATCATTGATAGAAATACAGAGTGTAAGAGTTTGGTATTTTGGTATACCAAAATAATTAGATATTAAAATTAGGAGAGCAGTTTGAATTGGAAGGGCAAAGGGCGGATCTTGTATTGGGAATTGGAAATACACAACTTTTAAGGCATTGTAATTTGCAGTACAGTGGTTGATGCAGTAGCACTAGCACTAGAAGTCTAGCAGTTCAGCAGTCTACCACTAGCAGGTGGATGCCAATATTGCCATGGAGAATGAAAAGGTAGATGATGATGAACAGCAGCAGCAGCAGCAGCAGCAGCGTCATCATCAACAGCAGATTGGTCCGTATGTCCTACTTGCATTGCCATTGCCGTTGCCGTTGAGTTCTCCGCTCACAGCAACAACGTCCTTCAACCTTGAAAAGGCAGTGTGCAACCATGGGCTGTTCATGATGCCTCCAAACGTTTGGATTCCGTCCACCAACACCCTCCAACGTCCCTTAAGGCTTGCCGACTCCACCTCCATAATGGTTTCCATCTCCCATCCGCCCCACCTCCCTTCTCTCCTCATTCGACTTCATGCTACTAAATACGTCTCCCCTCCAGACAAGCAACTTATTCTGGTAATTTAATTACTTCTAATTCTAATGCCTGTTAAAACCCGGCCACCATTTAAATTCCTATATCCTATATATCCTATATCCTATATTAATTTATTTTGGCCTTTCCTTTAATCATGCTATTGCCTATTGCCTATTGCCTACATACTTTTTTATTAATTTGACAAATTAATTCCTTCATTTATAGTAATTTATTTATTTTCTCTATTTATTTTTTTAAAATTACTTATTAATGATGTCAAAATATATAGAAAATCAGTATAAAGAATGTTATTAATCCTTTGGATTAAAAATTAAGTTAATACAGGATCACCGCTCACGTGCCAAATTACAAAATAATAATAGATTAGTTTATAGTGTCTTTTTTTTCCCTTTACGTGGAGTTACGTACCAAGATGAAATCTATCACAAAAAAAGGCTTAAATAGACTAGGGCTAACTGATCGAAAGGCATATCTTACAAAATTTGTTCTTAAAAAAATTATTAACTTTTGCATCTGGAAAACAAACCATGAAAACTAGAACTTAAAGTAAAAATAGTATAGTTACATTCAAATGTTAAAAAGACCTCATTTGAGAAATATATAGCTTAAATGAAAGGTGAGACTTTTTAATTAATTAGTACTGCATGAGAGTTTGAAATTTTATCAAAGGCTCAGGTGGCTCGAATGCTGAGAATATCTGCAAAAGATGAAAAGGATGTGCAGGAGTTTCATAAAGTGCATCCCGATGGAAAGAAGAAAGGCTTTGGAAGACTTTTCCGTTCCCCAACATTATTTGAAGATATTGTTAAGTCCATCCTCATGTGCAATTGCACGTAAGTTTCCATCTCTGCCTCTCTTTTTAATTGCTGCACATTCACTGAGATGATTTATTATTATTATTATTATTATTTTTTATTTTTTGTCATAACGCTTGAATACTTCAGTCATCAAACTGAAGAACTCGAGAGTCTTTCTTGGATCAAGGCTGGTTGTACTAATAACCAATCCTGCTGTATTTTATTCATAGGATAAAAATAATCTATACTAATATATAAAAGGGGAGCACCGATTTGACCTGATGAAGCTGTGTGGATCTTTTGTATACCAAAAATGTCCTTAGTATTTAAACACTGAAACAAGTTCATTTGATTTTATCCATTAAACTTTTCTTCAACTACTAATGCAGAATTAGTCGGCTTTCATTCATAAAGGCCTTAAATCATCGAAAAACCTAATATTGATAATAGATGCGTGACTTAGTGTTGACGAATTGAATTCGAAATGCCCATGTTCAATTGAAAACGGCCCAAGGAACAACACACATAGCTAAGCTATGATTGAGGACGCTTTGCGGCCAAATTCTATCATTTAAGCCGTTAAATCTCTAACTTTATCATTTTAGGAAATAATTGATTTGTTAATTACCTAAGCTTAACAAATCTGTTTTAGGTTAAGTTTTTTTCCACGATTTTTATTTTAGTTCTAGCTTCCAGATTTGACGTAATTCCAATCTTCCTATTTTTTGTAATTTTTTTTTGGAGTTTTTTCATTTATTTTGTTTGACAAGCAATTGTTGCCTTTTTGTGTTTCCTAGTTCTTAGAGGCCTTCATACGCTATAAATAAACGTTATAAATTTTAGGACAAAATAATTTTTGGTTCATTAATAAAATATTGTGAGTATTCTCTTTGGTTGATGGGCAATTGTTGCATTTTTTGTGTTAGAACAACACACATTACTATGCTATGGCTGATGACGTCTTTTGGCTAAATTCCAGCATTTAAGCCGTCAACTCTTTAAATTTGTCATTTTAGAAAATAATTGATTTCTTAATTATCTAATATTAATAAATCTATTTTAGGTTAGGTTTTTTCCAACGTTTTATTTTGATTCTAGTTTCTAGATTTAAAGCTAATTCCAATCTCTCCATTTTTGGTAATTTTTGGAATCATTTCTTTTTATTTTGTTTGATGAGCAATTGTCGCGTTTTTTTTTTTTTGTATTTCCTACTTTATAGGAGCCTATGTAGACTATAAATAAACGTTGTAAGCTTTTGGGCCAAACAGTTTTTGGTTGATTAATAAAATATCTCTCTTTGCCTTTAATTATGGTACTATTGAGAATCAACGGGTTAAAAAAAGGTCTTGTGTTCGGTATTCGTTTTCGAATCAATGACCTCATATTCTTGTCATTGTCTCTTATTGTTGGTATTAATTTTGAATCAACAAATTCAAGTCCTTATCACGTTTCTTTCTTTTATACTTTTCCACTACATCAATTACCTAATTTAAGAATTATAAATCCTCACAATTTTAAAATTAAATTATTTTATTATTTATTTTTTAATTTACTCTAATTTTTAAATACGCACTCACACACGCACGCATGTGTCAATTGCTAGTATATATTAAACATGTGATTTAAACATCTTAGAGCACCTAAATAAGCAGAGAATGTGGAAATCTTCCTTACTATAATTTGTTAATAATTAATTAAATTTTTTAGAGCTTTGCTAAATAAGCAAGTTTTTTTTTTTAATTCAAAACTAATCCAACTTAAGAAATATGATGAAATTTGTAAAACAACTTAGTTATAACTTGTTTCTAAAGGTACTCCCAATACAATTTGACCTCATAATTGATAATCCTTCAAGCACTCCTAACAAAATTGTAACCCTATTGAAATAACATTACATACTTGCACTCAGTAAAAACCAAGATTGAAAGGTAACCAAACATTCACCACATACTATATCCCTCCAATACAGTTAGCAAACAAAAAACAATATTTAAGGGAAACATTTTTTTTTTTCACATTTCTTCCATCAATTTGAAAAAATCCTCAATCAAACCCATGAAAACCCAAACATGCAAGACCATAAAAAAATAATTATTATATTTTAGCAAACAGAGCAAAATTGCCTAGATCCGTGAAAAAATTGATTGGTGCCTGGTTTTTGAGAAAGCTAAGGTCAAGGCAGCCCTATGGTGTAAAGATTGCCTAGATCCTCCGGCCTTTTCTATGAATGATTTGTTATATAACATTGAAGCAATGAAAAGCTTAAATCTTAAGTGGATCTGGTAACTGAGGATCAACTGCTCTGAATTCGTTGCATTTGCTGGTTTGCAAAGGTTTTACCAGTGTGGTGCTCTCTTGTGTGATGGGGCAGCTTCAGCTCTAGATCAGGGATGCTTAGTTTTGTTAAGAGGGGATGCTGGTTCAGTGGTATGCTTGGTCTGTTTGGCCTTATGTGTTTTGGTTGTGGTTATCCTCTGTGTGCTTCTTGGAGCTGGCTTGCCTCCTTTTTGTTTTGTTTTCTTGCTGTTTGTTGGCCTCTGGCCAACTGTTTTTTGGTTCCACTTGTGGAAGTTTGTCGCTTCTTTGTAAGGGAGTCCCCTCCCTTTAGTTGCTTTTCTTCCATTTTAATAAAATCTCTCTTTTGCCGATAAAAAAAAAAACATGCCATAACATAATACAATTTGAACTTGTATCATACATACATACTACAAAAGTTTTAATCAAATGGCAAGAGAAATAAGAACCAAACACCAATTTCCCTTGGGTTTTAGTCAAGTGCACCAACACTTAACATGGCTTCAAATGCCAGAATGTATGCTTGATCATTTATGTCTTTGATTGGTAAATGGACTGGCAAGTTAACAAATGGTTGCACATTCTTGTCCATCAATGGTGGAGTTTTTACCGGAACATAGCACTTGGAAGGCCACCCAAAAAGTCCTGTGAGCAAGGATATTAGAGATTGCTGAAGAATAGTTGCTAATGTCAAGAGGTTACATGGAAGTACTTTGAAGAAATCGAATGATCCCTCTAGCGCTGCAGCCTACACACAAGTATTGTCTGCTGAATAAGACATGATAACAATTATAGCTATGAGCTATCAACAAAGAAGACAGTTTACATCAATTATATAAAATGCACTAATGTAGTGAGAATCATCAAAGTCCAGTAAGTGTAAACTTTGGTATTTCTTTTGGGGATAATGTTCAAGTATAGTGCAGGAATACACAAAGTGATGGTTTTCAGTTCATGAAAATCGAAATCCAAATAGCAAAATTACAAAGGTCAAGTTCAAGCATGAAGATCCAAATAAATAAAGGCCTCCACATAGTTTCTGATTGACTAAAAATGGAACAAAAAGTGGAGGTTAGAAAAGGTAGGATGTTATGGTGATAAGGGCTCACTGATGAGGAAAATAGCTAGGGATTGCAAGGAGCAAGGGCAATGGATGTTAAAACACTTATAATGACCAAAAGTTCATGTCAAGAGTGGATTTCACAGCCTACTAAAGTAGAATATACTCTCATTTGTTAAGGAGATTTGAATTAAAGTTTCTAATGTTGTAGCCTAAGCTCATACCACACAATTTTGTTACATGCTAGGCACAAGAGAAGTTTTTTTAGTATGACAATTTGCTTTCGAATGCTTGCGGCCCAGCAAGTTGCTTATGGCTATTGGAAACAAAACTCCATCGTGAATAATGGAATTTATAGCCCACCCTTGTGGCAAATTTTCAAAATTTGCTTTGATATACTACAAAAATAAAAATAACTCCATTCACTTTTTACATCTCATGCACGAATTTAATCTTTAGAATGGTTTTATCTCATTCAAAAAGTAAATTTAAAGTTCGGACTCACCAAAAATTATAATGTAGAGAGAAAATGGGTTTTTATTGGACACTTGAATATTGTTGTTCAAGTAGTAAGGAATGGCATAAATCATGCGACGTCCCGATTTTCGGAGACCTCTTTTGTTACAAAAAAATTAATTCCTTAATTATTTTTGAGAAAATAATGATGATGCCTCGATGGTATGACCGATTGGGTGGGGTCAAAGGCTGACCTCGGGTGCTCCTCCAACTGGACCTGAAACGTCAGAGACCAAGAACTAACACCGGTGGGGTGTTGGTCGATTACCCTTCGATGCCTACGTCAGTCCTCTAGTTAACAATAAAGAAAAGCCTTTTAGAAGATAGAATACCTCGTACTTGTATTGGGGATACTGCCATTCATTTATAGGAGAGTTATTGCATTGATTGAGGAAGATCCCCCTTATCTCGGCCTAATCTTCTTCTATATCTGACCGGTCTACTAATCATGGGAGCGAGTTCTGGAAAACTCGGGGTGGATTAGCCGGGCCATCTGATATGGTAAGTAGGTTCTAGGTACTCAATCATTCGGCCTTGGGTAGCTACCCCGGTTGGTCCGTCATGACTAACCGATAATCATCAACAATCATTACCAAGGATTTTATGAAAATTAAATTCAAGCATTTAAAAACATAAGTTGTGTGTAGACAATTTGAAAATTGGTGTTTTATTATATAGATCTTTGATAAGATAGGTGTGCACGTCAAGCTTGTAAAATAAAATAAAAAATTATTTTAAGTTTTCTAAATGAGAATATAGCATGAAGTAACTGTTGGCACGTTATTATTAGTCATATAGTTTATGCTCAATAAAGAAATAAGCCGTAGAAAACAAGCATTCATATTGATACACATGTACTTGGATTTTTTTAATTTTTTTTTAAATCTTAATAATAGATTAAGTTTTGAAATTCAATAACCACATAACGTATTGAAATAATACAAAATATGGATACCTATCACGTGTCTTAACTTGTCTTGCCCACGTTACTTAGGCAATGAAAGCTTGCCCTCAAAGTCCTAGTTTGGGAGAAAGGAAAAACCTTATTCCATGAAGTTCATCTACCTGCGCGCAGTGACTCGGATCTCATCCTAAGTTTTCCTTTAGTAAATTATGATCTATTTTAATCAATTAGAGGGCTTTCACTTAATTCGTTCAGTGTGCGATGCGATGAAATTACTTTTGTTGAATGGGTAAAGATTAGTTGAAGTACTTAATGTTTTAAATTTTGTCTTTGATATTATATATATATGGTAGATGTTATTCTGATGGATATGCTGATTCCTGATGGACCATTCTTAATTAGGTGGATGAGGACACTCGACATGGCTCGGGCTCTTTGCGAGCTTCAACTAGAATTAACAAACGGTCAGGTTTCTCTTCCCTTTATGCAAGAAGATAATGAAGATATTTTTTTTGATAACTCAGGAATGAAAAGAAAACGAGCAACTAAAACATCAACACCAGTTTTGGGATTTGGAAAATCAAAATCGCAATTAGGAGATTTTCCTACTTCAAAAGAACTAGCAAGTCTTAGTGAGGATATCCTACAAAAGAATTGCAATCTTGGTTATAGAGCGAGTCATATTCTTAAATTTGCAACAAGTGTTGAGAGCAACAAACATATGCTGAAAGAGTTTGAGGAGGTTTCTGTGATGGGAGGTGCAAAATTGTATAAAAAATTAATGAAGATGAAAGGATTGGGTCCTTTTGCTTCCGCAACAATCTTGACGTGCTTCGGATTCTACGAAAGAGTTCCTATAGATTCAGAAACCATCAGACACTTGTCAGAATACCATGCAAGGGAAAATTGTTGTAAGAAAAATGTGGGAGAAATTACTGAAGAAATTTATGGAAAGTATGCACCATTCCAATGCTTGGCATATTGGTAAGTTTTTATTTTTTATTATTTTATTGGTTTTTGTCCTTGGAGAAATCTCCTTCCTCTTCTTCTTATTTTTTTCTTTATTTATATCTATATGAAATTAACATATATATTTTTGTCGTGATCATTTTCATCAATTTAATAAATTGCCTTTTCGTCCCAGGCTGGAGCTTTTGGAGTATTATGAGAGCAAATTTGGGAGGTTAAGCAAGTTGCACAGCTCTAGTTACAGTGCTATTACTGGCAGCATTGACAAGAACACTTGGAAATCAAAATAAATATTGATTTAATTCCATGGAAAGGTTGGTAAAAAAGCGTCATATATGGCTTTTGTCACTAATATATGTCTTGAAGAAGTTTTTAAGTATAATTTAATTTCAGATGACTGAAGCGGCAAAACTAAATTTATCACATATGAATTAATCTTTTAATAGATAATTATATTTAATTATTTTCCAATTTATTTTATTTATATTTTTCTCTTTGTTGCTAGAGTTTCTAACTGTTGATGTGATAATATTCTCCTATGGGTAGTCCCAAATCCCGATAGTTTTGTTCTTGGGGATTTAAGCTAGAAAGTTCTTTCTTATGTTCTTTCTGAACCATACCCAAGAGGGGTTTGGGCTACACTATCCCCTGTGGTGCATCCATAGATGTTTTGAGTTGTTTATTGATGTAATATTGATTTAATATGGAGCCAAGGTTCCTCTATTTGGACCTTGGGCTCAGTTGGACAGACCCCATTAAAGCTTATTTGACGTAAAATGAGTTGCCTTCTGATCAAAAGGAGGCACATAAGCTACGAAGGAATGCGACAAGGTTCTGGGTTTCAAATTCGGGTGATTTATACAAGAAGTCCTTTATCAGACCTTATTTATATTGTGTGCACTTGGATTGAGTTCAGGATCTTCTTTACGAGATCTATATATGAAGGGGTGTGTGGAAGTCACACCAAAGAAAGATCGCTTGAAGCTCTATCTCGCAGTGAACCTACATCTCGCAGTAAACCTACTCAGGAGTAATTGAACAAAAGTTTGCCAAACAACCACACATTGTAACTCATCTATCCAACCTTGGATATGGGAATAAAATGTTAGCAATATAAGTTCATACGAAATCCTAAGCAACGCTTATTCATGGCTAAGCATGGAGTTAGAACCAACTTAAAAGCCAAAGCTGAGAAAGATTGATACAAGCTTTCACGAAGATAACCTTAGGAAAAACGTCAAAAATTTCTCCCTACCTGACCAAGGTAGAAGTATGCCAAGACATGAATAAAATCTCACCTGGATTTGAGATAACAAGTATTGGCAATAGGCTAAGGAAAAACACGGCTAAAATCTAAGTCTACTTAATCCTCCCCTATCTAATCAAGATAGAAGAAGCAATTGGGAGAGCATATCCAATACCCATAGAGTGGAGATATTCACGAATTGAAAAGAATTTAGATTTAAGTTCAAATGAAAAACGGGAAGCCCTCCTATCTCCGTAAGGAGTATTCGGGAGGGACCATTTATATGGTCAATAAACAAACAACCGAAAAGAATTAAGATTCAAGTTCGAGTATGAAATCAATGTTTTTAAAAAAAAAATTATATATATAAGGGAACAACAATTCATTAAAAAAAAGGAACTAAAACCCTTGGGAGTTACAAAAGAGGCCCTTGGCCACTACTAAAAAAAAAAAACAAAGGGAGAAAATCCCCAGGGACCAGCCAATAAGCTTTCAGTAGTTTCCATAGGAGTCCCAACTTCACTAGACTTGAGGAGGCCTTCAAGGGCAACTTGCTTAGGAAGAGGGGCTTCGACAATGGCTTCGGCTTCACTAGCTTCCTCGTTGACCCAAGTAGCATCAACAACTTCTTGCTCCTTTTCGTCAATATTCGTGCTCAGGATGGGAACATTGGTGTAAAGAGGAGAGGTCGCCTCTACCCCGACAGCCTTCTAAATAACCTCCCATGCAACCCCAAAGATGATGTCTTGAAGCCTTAGGAGCTGACCCGTATGATTTTTGGTCTCCTCAGCAACCCCATCAGTGTATGCCTTTTCAGTGGTGTGACGCCCCGGCTCTCGGACGCGTTAAGACATACATAAGAGAATAATAAGGGTTATACTAGTGATTCATTTGTAGATATTCATTAACTATTATATCAAATATTCATTCTGATACACTCACAAAAGATAGATATTACAATCATCCAAAGTGTGATTACAAAATATACAACAAACATCCTGAGACGATAATCTAAAAATTAACAAAAAGACTGCTTTCTGTGTCCACTAAGCTTCGCCCGGGTCATCATGCTCCTAGTACTCACCCTGCTCGATAGGTTTTTCCTCGTAAGGAAGACCCTCTTCTTCACCTAGGGTATAACGTTGTGAGTCGAAACCTAGAAGAAATACTTCAAACCCTACTAGTCTAACTCAAAGCACAAATCTTGTGACGCCCCAATTCCTGGGTACGTTGATACATACATATACATACAAATAGGGTTATGATAACGTTTCATTAATAGATAATTATTATAATATTATATGTACTTGAGTCTTGAAAAGCTTACAAAATACAGATATTATAGTCATTCAAGCATGATTACAAAAGGTACAAGAGACATCCTGAGACAATAGACAAAATGACTGCTTTCGCTACGCCACTCTGATTTGGTCATCGTGCTCCTGGTACTCGCCCCGTTCAGTTGATTTCTTACCGTAAGGTAAGCCCTCTTCTTTAACTGCGACATAACGCCGTGAACTAAAACCTAAAAAAAAATACTCTAAACTCTCTAACCAAACTCACGGCACAAAATCACCACAACACACTCCATGTAACACTTAACACATTTATATTTTAAGGAGACAGACAAATTTGAAAGATATAACATGGTAAGCAGGTAAATATGAAAACGACTGATTATGCAAGGAATGTGATAATAAATGCAATGCAAGTGCTCAACATGACTATACCCGAAGAATAGAACATGAATTCTATGCCAGGAATTACAAGAGTAGACTCTCTGGGCAATTGATCACCAAGCCACCATGGAGTCTCGTTGCAAATAGTAACCACATCACCAGGATTCGTGCCACATCTATTTTACTCAATGGCAACGGTATGGGGGCGGGCCATCATCCTCCGGCCAACCAATATCCAATGATCAATCAGCACATATATCCAGTTTATGTAACCCCCCGATTCCCGAGAATGTTAAAGACATATATAGCTATATAATTAGGGTTATTCTACCAATTCATTCATAGATAAGTAAAGTACTTAATTACATAAATAAAACTTAATGTCTGACAAAACATTAGAATAAGTATAAGTTTTATAGTCATCTATCAGAATTTGAGAAAAATATCTTGGATTAACAACTTAAAGACAAAAGAAAACAAAA
Source organism: Heliamphora ciliata (assembly GCA_032360265.1). Taxonomy (NCBI): domain Eukaryota; kingdom Viridiplantae; phylum Streptophyta; class Magnoliopsida; order Ericales; family Sarraceniaceae; genus Heliamphora; species Heliamphora ciliata. The sequence continues at coordinate 16,836 of JAUMHN010444059.1, forward strand.
AATGGTAGTCTATTGCTCCCCCAGAGTAATGTTGAACTCTTGCGGCTCCTCGTACCCTTCTTTTTCCAAGTATAATCTAAAATCCTATCCGATTAACCCACAAGTAATCCACAAAACCCACAGTTATTTAGATTGAACATGACATTTTCAGAGGAGAACTAAAAATAAAATAAGTATTTATAGAGTGCAATGCAATGCATGAGATGTATGTGACCACAACCCAACTCCCAAACTGCATAACTGATCAAGTGAACTCCACCCCGGGTGTCACAACCCATATTCTTAGATGGCGCCTGTGACCGGCCAGTGAGTCAGAACTCACCAAAGGCCTCTTTCTTTCTTTACTTTCCATTCTTATTTTGAATTTTGTCAACTAATTTTTTTTTTTAAAAACAAACTCATTCAAATCATCCAAATTTTAAAGCAAAGAAACTTCTTCATTGAAAATTAATCATTTCTATTGAACACTTTTAGTAAATCATTTCAAAAACTCCTAAAGCTTCTAACAATGCGATCAACATTCAAACATTATAATTAGATACATGAATGAAAATGTATCAATTACAGAAACACAAAACAATGAAGAGCTTCTAATAGTGCGATCAACATTCAAACATTATAATTAGATATAGGAATGAAAATGCATCAATTACAGAAACACAAAACCATGAATTTAACTTTCTTTTTCAGCTAACACTTCTTTTTTTCATTATGCGTCACCTGAAATTTTGTCAACGTCCATTAGCAAAACTAGTGTGAATTCAATGATATCTAAATTATTAACTATTTCACTATATCAGAATGATATATTTCAACATCTAATTTTCAGGTATCAAAACCATTTTTAGTTTTAAGGCGTCAGCTATAACTGTGATTGTTCTCGATTTTAAAGCGTCAACCGTAATCATGATTAGTTTTAAAGCGTCAACTGTAACCGTAACTGTTCTTGATTTTAAAGCGCCAACCATAACCATAATCAGTTTTAAGGTGTCAACTGTAATCATAATCAATTTTAACGTTTCAACTGTAACCGTGATTGTTCTCGATTTTAAGGTGTCAACAGTAACCATAATCAGTTTTAAAGCGTCAACTATAACCATAATTAGTTTTAAGACTTCAACTGTAACCGTGATTGTTCTCGATTTTGAGGCGTCAACCATACCCTTAATAGTATAGCATATCAAATGTTTACGTGAAATAAAAATTAATTCGGATATCAAAGACTCATCTGATCTAGCATAATCTTATTTCAAAATGCTCCAAATCTAGTGAACATGTTAAAACTATAATCATACCACATTCCATGTTTTCTTATTAATTCTATTCTATTTTTAAAGTATTTTATAAAAATTTAAATAATTAAAAATCACTAAAAATGCACCCAAAAATTCACTTTTTTATTTCATAAACTTAGTTTAAAAAATATTAATTCTAGCTTTATAAAATATTCTATTTTTATAACATATAAAATCACACACTTTTTATTAAAATATTGTTATCTTTTAAAATAACTACTTTGTATAGGATTATTTTTTTTTTTTATAAAGCATTGATTAACAATATATATATATATATAGTTTAATTATTCCCTTTTCATAATTTATAAAACCTAATTTTTATAATTATTATTATTAAAAACATAAACTTAGTTAAAACAAGTAAAAATATTAATCTCGGCTTAAAAATCTGTTTTCTTATAAAATTTAACTAAAATTCTTAAAATTTTCATAACTTCGTTATTAAATAAAAATATGCACATTTTTTTAATAAAATATTTATTTTTCTTTTATTAGCTAGCGCAATATATAAATTTTAGCTAACATATTATAAAATCATAACAAAACACTTGTATTCATTTAAAATATTTAAGCTTAATATCTTTAGAATTGGTTTCGCATAAAAATATATAATATTAAACATTTTAGTTCTATCTATTTACTATATTTATTTATTTTTCCATTCTTTTAAATATAAATAAAATAAAATAAAACACAATAAAATAATTAATTTAAACAAACAGAGCGTAAGCTAACAATCAAAACAGAAACAACCACAGACCCAACGCAGTGGCCATGCACGCATGTCGTGCATGTGCCAACTCCACTTCAGTTTTTTGGCTCAATTTTAGGATGCGCGTTCGGACAATACGGACGTCGGTTTCAATCGCCGTTTGTGACTACGTGTAGGCGGTCATGAGGTGAATCTAACAAAACTTACGATAGTTGAATCGGATGTACAGGGTAACGGCTATCATGGTCCAAATTTGGCCAAAAAAACTGTTTTTTTATACATAAAATCAAAAAATGATACTTCCTGGTTTGGGTCTGTTGGAACAATTTTCTGACAATCGACACTGTTCACTGATGGCATTAGGTTGTCAAAAGGCTAGATCTAAAGGTATCGAGTGACAGTGACCGTGGGTGATAGTAGAAACTGTGCGTGACAAAAACATGAAATTTTTACGTATAAAAATGTGTGGAATTAACGGGGTTGCATGGGAGGTTTTTGGGGGTGCCGGAGGCACCGGTGCTGGTCTCCAGTTGCCTCTGGTGGCGCTAATGGTGGTGATACATAAACACAGAGAGAAGAGGGAAAAAAAAGAGTGTTACTGAGAGAGAGAGAGAGAGAGAGAGAGAGAGAGAGAGAGACAACCCGAGGGAGAGAGAGGGAGAAAGGGAGGGAGGTGGCCGGCGGTCGGTGAGGGCGGCGATGGGGTCGCTGAGAATGGTGGACAGCGGGGACGGAGGCGCCGGACGTGGCCGGCGGTGTAGGGGTGACGGGATGGTGCAGCATCGACTGTGCGCAATTCCTCTCTGTGTTTTTCTTTCTTTCACTTTCTAAACCCTATCCTCCTGGGGCTTTAACCTAATACCAATCACGCATATATATACTGATATTGAGGCTCAGTAAATGGGTTTTAAGGCATATCAGTTACACCAAATTAGAAAAAACATTAATTCTATCCTTTAGTTCGTAATTATATATATATATATATATATATATATATATATATATATATTATTTTTTAAGGAAACATCATTGTTTTTTGTAACGAAAAAATTCATTGGGTAGTTATTATTATAATTATTATTGTGTAATTATTATTATAATTAATATTATTATTATTTATTTATTTATTTTAACTAATCATCATTAGTTTCGTATTAAATTTTTAATTAGGTGTATATAACGGTCATAATTGAAAATTTATTTATGCAATTATTATTATTAATGTGCGACCCTGATCCGTTTTTTTTTTCGGCGTTTTTGGACGCGCGTTGTATGTTTTCTTTCGGGCATGTTTTTACTGTTTTTGATGCATGATCGGGTTTAGATATGCACGCGGAGTAGGTTTCCTGGACCGTGGGCCGTTGTGGCGCGATTCTCGAAAAAATTAAAAAAAAGATATTTTGGAAACCTATAAATATCTGGAGTTAGATATTTTCATAAAAATATTTTTCAAAACTTCTCCAGTAAGTTTCTCGTTTTCTCTCTGCCTTCTCTCTAAGTTCTCGGGGGCCTAGGGCACAGTTTTCAACGATCCAACAGCGGATTCTTTCTTTTGGCACGGTGGGCTACGCAACCATCCTGTCAGATTTCAATTCCAGTGAAGCTCGATTTTGCACGTGGTTCAAGGCGCCGAGCTTTTAATTCACCGAGGTAGGATTCTAAACCCTACTGCTGTATAAGGGTGCTATGGGTAAACATGTGTGTTTTTAACGGGTAGATTGCTGTAAATCTGCGTTTGTTTCAAAGTTGAATTTTGGGCTTAACATCTATTTTTCGACGATTTCTGTGGATGGAATCGGGTATCAGGAGTTTCTTTTGAGGTCTCGGTGTTAGGCTTAGGCATGTGGATGTTCACGGATGTTAGATTGGAGTTCAGAGGCTTTGAATCGGGGTTTGGATGTAGAAACCCGTAGCTCAGAATCGAGTTCCGCCGTGGTTCGGTCGACTGGACCACGGGGTTCGGTCAACTGAAGTTTGGATCTTGGGTTCAGTCGACCGAACCAGGGGGTTCGGTCGACTGAACCGTGTGTTTTGGCATTTTGTGGTTTTCCAGTAGGGTGTTCGGTCGACTAGAGGTGGAGTTCGGTCGACTGAAGTTGTGGGTTGTTGGTTTATGGTTTTGGGTTCATTCCTTGATTTTCGATTGGTGTCCTATGGTATTCAATTGATTAACTTATGGGAATTACTTGATTTAAATACCTTTCGATTCTTTTTGGGGTTCGGTTGGTTGTGTGATGGTTTCGGGGGTCGTGTCGTGGCCTCGGGTGTGCGTTTGAGGGTCACCCTTGTGGGTGATGTGCATGGTAGATACGGCTTGTTGATACATGGTTATATGCTTTAAATCCTGATTTAGGTTTGCATTTGTGTATGAAATGGATTAGATGAATTTGTGATCTAGTACATGTAAATCCTAATTGATGATGCACGTGTACGTATGTGGGTGTATGAGGTAAGCTACGAAAGCCGGTGTATGAGGTAGGCTGTGAAAGTCAGTGTATGCGATAGGATGCGAAAGTCGGTGTGTGTATTTGAGGGCTACGATCTTACGGTGAAAGTTCGTGAAGATATGTGTTGTATGGGTTGCGTGCATGGTGTGTGTGTGAGATATCTGATGGATTGAAACGAGATCCTGATGAGGCACGGGTGTGGGTATGTGTGCGATATCTGAAGGCTGAAATGAGATCCTGAAGAGGCAAGTATTCATGGATTGCATGTATTGCATTTTGGGACGGATATATCAATTTTCTTAAAATTGTATTATCGGCCAACGGGAGTCGAAATACTGTATTAACGGCCTGCGGGAGTCGTAATACTGGAATCGTTTTAAGGGCTCTGATGAGTCAAAAAAATGATTTTTATCCTTGCTTTTCCTTGCATGTGAAAAATGATTTTCTGGCTCTAGTGAGTCTTGATCTAAAATTATTTTCAAATTGTTTTATAGGCTTGAAAGAGAGTCGAAAATTGCACTTCGTTTATCGAGCATGTTTAGCTTATACTGCATGTGTTGTTTAGGATCTGCTGAGTTTTGCCTCACGGTGTGGGATTTTACTTTTCTTCAGGTACCGGTCCCGCTGGTTGATCTGGAGGTGCCGGAGGAGGTGGAAGAGCGGTAGTCTTTCCTTTTTGTTCTTTTGTTACATGTATGTTATAACATGTTTTTCGGGCGTTGAAGTCGTGTAATGTTGCCGTTTGGCGTTTATATACAATGCATGTATGGTTTATTTTGAGAGTGTAATCTCGGGTTGGGTGTATGTTTGGTTGTTTCTGGGTGTTTCACGTGACCCGGAGTTTGGAGCGTAACAATTAATATTTTTGTTATTATTATTTATTAGTTTAATTTAACTACTTATATTATTATTATTTATTTATTTTATTTTTTCTGTTTCTTTACTTTTCTTACTTTCTAACCTAATTTTTTCACATGAAGAGTCTTGACAGCTCAGTAGTTCACAATCTCTATATAGGCTCCTTACCCGGTGGTTAGCGGTTCGAGTCCCCCGTCCCCCCTTTCCTCCCCTCCTCGCTACCTCTGTACTCCCGATCAAAAAAAAAAACCTAATTCTTTCACCTGGAAACAAAACCTAATACGCCCAATAGTCTAATACACTGCTAAGGTTAGAGGCTAATTAACCTAATCTAATTTATACATATGAATTAAAACGGCTCATAGTTAATGCAACCGATTATATTAAATATATTAAATAACATTAATTCTCTTATTAAATAATATCATTATTTTTATTATGTATATACATATATTTGTTTATTTATTTATTATTATTTAATTAATTATAATTAAATATCATTATTCTCGCATTTAATGTATGTAATGGTCAAAAGGGAAAATTTATTATAACCATTATGATTATTATTTATTTATTCATTTAATTAAACTTTTCTTTTCGAGATATCACACCGGTAGTTCTAAGGAGTAGACTTTCTGAACAAATTGCACACTAAAGCCATCACTAAAACTCTTCGTTGTGAGTAATAACTACTTCGCCCAGTTATATACGGCAACTATTTTATTCAATCACAACGGCGTGGGGCCCAGCGCCACACAAGGGTAATACCAATGTCACCCACCTTAAGAAGTGTGATGCCTTTATCAGTGTCAACCCAAAGTCTAAGATAGAAAGGTCAAAATGCTAGCGACGAACCCATGATGCCCAATAATTTTTATGATAAAAATTTGCATCATAATCAAATTTCATACACCGGGGATGCACCCAGTGTGTTCACAGGGAATACATCCCAAACCAATTCAAAACTCGGTAGACAGGAACGCCATAGATTTAGAACCACGAAAACGATGGCTCTAACCTTCCCAAACCCATAACGGTACATATACGGTAGACTCAAACATTCTTATGAATGCAAATATGACAATGCCCATGATGGTACAATCATATATCTCAAAGGATAACTACTTAAAGCATGGTATAACATTAAGCATGGCATATGTACTAAACAACATGGCATAATGTACAAGTTCCTTAAACACTAGGTACAATCATTTGAAGCATATGATACAATTTTTCAAAACATGATCCTAAGTTCATGGTACGGTTACTAATCATCATATAATTACACTAAATCATTATTCACCCAATTTAAACTAATTAAAACATATAATTCAAGTCACACAATAAACACATGAACCATCATACACTTAATAACCCACTAACCAACTTTTAATCATTAATTTGTAAATGACAGCAGCATTTTGTGGTACTTAAGATTAGATTTTGGTTTTTTTTTACAACTTAGATAAAAATATTATTTATAAATTTTATGTTGAACACTAAGGCCAAATCTTAAAACAAATAGGTGATTTAATTTTCACAAGTGAAAACGGCTCAGCACTATACAAAAAATTTATAGAAAAAGGGTCTCAGATGGTCTCGATTTTGGGATATCAAATCAGGTCCTACTGGGCTAGTTTTTGGCTATGTTTTAACTCAATATGTTCCCTACAAGTTTTATGAATAGTGCTCAAGGTAGTTATTTGAAAAGAGTTGGAGAAATAAGCCATTTTATAAAATGTGTTCAAGCGACATTAAATATATAGCAGAATCAATTTTTAACAGAGCGTTTAACAATGGTTTGGGGAATCATCCAGGAATTTTTAAATCTAATTTTTGAACAAAAACTAGATTAATATGTTACCTACACTTTTCATTAAATCCACTTTTGAAGAAGGTCACTAAAAACATGGGTTTTAAGTTACTCAAAAATGTGTGGTAGAGGGTTATGTTATTCACTGAACCTTAATAGTGATTTTCATAGGTGATTAGACCTATCAACGCTCAATATCTTAGGCTTAGGCTCATTTTTTGTGAATAGCTAGACATGCACGTTGTCTACAACTTTCATATTTTTACCTAAGCCAAGATCACGTTACAAAATTGAGTTTTTGGATTTAAAACACAAACTGGTTTGAAACTGACACTTTTCGGTAAAAGGACTATATCTCGAGTTCTACTCACTTAAATCAATTCAAATTTTTTTTGTATGAAATATAACTTAAAAATCTAGGTTTGGACATAAAGAACGCACTTAGATCATATTTCTATATTTAGTTATGATTTTTAAAAAAATGGGGCAAGAAGCTCAAAAACTTCAAATTTCAGGCCTATTCATGTTTTAGCCACCTAGCACTTTGTTTGTCAAGTGTTGACCCATTTTCTTTGCATACATGCATTATACACTTGTATATCTAAGCTCTAGAACATATAGAAGCCACAAAATTCAAAGACAGTAACATGCAACCACATAACAATTCACAAAATTTTCAAAACAATCCCTAAATCCTAACTATGACACCTTTTTCATGCATATTAGTTCATGTCTTTGATTTATTGTTTGAGCATGAGGTGAGGAGAATTTGTGACAGATTTGAAAGGGGTTAAGAGAGAGGATTATAAAGTTACTTACTTCGAGATTGAATCCTAGGGTTAAGGAGCAAGACTAGGACTTAACTTTAATACTCTACTTCCTTCCTCTTGATTCTCCATCTTCTTCCTTTCTTCTTTCTCTCTCTCACTTATCAAACACTTAGGAAATTTCTACCGAATTTTTGGTCTCGGAAGAGTGATTTTTATAGTCAAGGGTGGTGGTGGAGGTGATGATGGCATGTAGGGTGGTGTAAGGCATGCATAGCTTCCCATTAGTTCTATGGGAAGTGGTGGAGATTGTGTGGGAGAGTGGGAGATGGTGGTGTCAGCCCTTAGGGGTTTAAATCCACAAAAATCTGATCTCCCATTATTTAATTAAAATATTGATGATTTTATGATGTATTTATACTATATTGTTAAAAAAAAAGTGCTCAAAACTTGACTTAATGGATAATTTTAGGTGCTTTTTCTATGGAATTGATATAGTTTATAAATTTTATAATTAGTATATTATATTGATGATTCATAATTATTTTGTCACTATTTAACTATTTATGTGTTGAGGATTTGGCTAAATTAATCTTTTTTACAGCGATGTGTCAATTTGACTTAAATTTAAATTTTGGTATACTAGGTTTTACTTGATTTGATTTAATATTGTAGTATTCTTAGTCTTCCTATCTTACTTTTTCATATTTTAATACATACATATTTATTATTTAATTTTTAATTTGATTTGACTATAATTATTTAATCTTATTTTTAAAATCGTCATCATGGGATTCTTTTCATAAACAAAAGCAAAATTTTAACACATAGCAGACATGCAATATGACCAACCATGCAAGGGTACTTTTGTCATTTTGCATATTTTGCTATTTTGTATTATTTTAATTCAAAATTTAATTAATTAAATGATTGGGTCAATGTTTGGGCCAAATGTTTGAATTTTGTTGGCCTTGATTTAAATTCTTATTAGGCTCGAATAAAATTCTTGTTAGGCTTGATTAGGATTGGGCCTAACGACTTAATATTCATGGGCTTAATATATTTGGCCCATACTTAAAATTCTTTTTGGGCTTAAATTCCTGAGCTATAATTATAATTTTTCTTGGGCTATATTAGTTGGGCTTAATTAAAGGATTTGGGTTTTGATTTTTTTTTACTTGGGCCTTTTGTAGGAATTGGGCTTATTCTAACATTTGGGCTTAAGTTTATATTTGGGCCTTATTTTTTATCTTTCTATGATCCATGATTTTCTTTGGTCAAGTTGTAGGACTTTGATTCTATGATTTTATATGGTTTCATTCTTATTTGATTACAAGATTGTGTAAAAATTACATTTGGATTCAGTTTGTATCTTTTTTGTAATTTCTCTATTCTCTTAGACTAACTTGTAAATTTTACGATTGTTTATGATTTTCAGTTTCTAGAATTTAGTATTAGAGAATTCAATATTCTGTTGGATTTTATTTTGAATCTTAGGGTTTCATTCCTGTCCTAATCCAATTTCGGGATTCTAACCTTTGTGGGTTTTCGTTGCTAATCGCATACTCTGAAATCGAGTACTTTTATATACTTATTCATTAGTTAGTGTTTGTTGTAGAGAAGGGCTGAGAATTACCTTAAGGACTTACGCGCAATTTGTCAGAACTAAGATTGTTGATGACTTCTAAAGTAATTATGAGAGAATTTTTTGGTATTTTTGTAAGAGGTATGTAGCTTAGCGTGAATTTTCCAATTGTTGAGAGTGTTGGGCTAGAAGTGTAATTAACTTAAAGTTTAGGGTTAAAGTATAATTATTGAAAATTATGGAATATTAAGTTTTTACGTATATTTTTCTCTTAATTATTTGAGTTAACACTTAACTTCTCTATTCTTTGAATTTAGAGTGTTGTTATCTGTGCACGTCTTCATATTGGGTTATTTTTAAAATTTTGTCATTGTTTTGGACCAAATTGTAATTTTTTCTTTTTCTCACGAGGTTCTAAGGTTTTTGGTCTTATTGATTTTTGGGTAATTCAATGGTTCTTTTTGGGTTAAAATATATTTATTTATGCTTCAGGATTTTTGATTTCGGGATCCGACTCTAGACTTAATCTTTCGGGTCTCTTACTCTTAATCTAACGCTAATCTAAAAACTAGTTTCAATTGATTTAACGTTCTTAATCCTGAGACTTAGAAACTGGGTCGGTACAATCTAACCTCCTTAAAACAAATTTCGTCCCTAAAATTTTCGAGCGTGCCTTTATCTCTAACAATGAAGCACTACAAGATAAATATGCAGATATTTGGCAAAAGGCTATAAATTCAGAGATAGAATCTATGTATTCCAATTAGGTCTGGAAACTTGTAGAACCACTTGAAGGGATAAAACCCATCGGATGTAAGTGGATATACAAGAGGAAGAGAGGAGCAGACGGGAATGTTAAAATCTTCAAAGCAAGGCTTGTTGCAAAAGGGTTCACTCAAAAAGAAGGGATCGATTATAAGAAAACCTTTTCGCTGGTAGCCATGCTTAAGTCTATCCGGATTCTCTTATCCATTGCGGCTCAATTCGATTATAAAATTTAGCAAATGGATGTCAAGACAGCTTTTCTTAACGGAAGTCTTGACGAATGTATCTATGTGATACAATCAGATGAATTTATAGCAAAAGGCTAGAAGCACATGTTGTGCAAGTTTAAGAGATCTATTTATAGACTTAAGCGGACATCAAGGTTTTGGAATACTTGACTTGATCAAACCATAAAGTTTTATGATTTTGATCAAAGTCCAAATGAGTCATGTACATATAAGAAGTATGACGGAAGCGTGGTAGTCTTTCTAGTACTTTATGTAGATGATATCTTGCTCATCAGAAACGATGTGGGGGTGTCATCTTCAGTAAAAGTATGGTTATCTGAGCAGTTTGATATGAAGGACTTTAGAGAAGCCAGTTATATCCTTGGATCAAGCTTTTGCGAGATCAAAAACAAAGGATGTTGGGCTTATCACAAGCAAAGTACATCGATGATATCTTTGTTCGTTTTAGCATGCAGGATTCTAAGAAAGGATTTCTCTCTTTTAGGCATGGAATCACTCTATCTGAGGATCAGTATTCTAAGACACCTGATGAGATAGAAAAGATGAAGGCAGTTCTTTATGCTTCGATAATAGGAAGTCTAATGTATGCTATGCTTTGTACAAGACCAGACATTTGCTTTGTCGTTGATATGGTTAGCAGATATCAGTCTAACCCAGGGTAGGAGCATTGGACTGCGGTAAAAAATATAATAAAGTACCTATAAAGGACTAAGGATTATATATTAGTTTACCAAGCAGATAGTCTAGTACCTTTGGAGTAAACAGACTCGGACTTCTAGTCAGACAAAGATTTTCGTAAGTCTACCTCAGGATATGTGTTTACCTTGGGAGGTGGAGCTATTAGTTGGATGAATATCAAGCAATCTTGTATTGCTGATTCCACTACGGTGGCAGAGTACGTGGTAGCTTCTGAAGCAGCCAATGAGGTCGTTTGGCTTAGAAACTTCTTGTTGGATTTAGATGTGATGCCATCAGTTTAGTCAGCTATTACACTTTATTGTTACAATAGTAGAGCAGTTGCAAACTCAAATGAGCCAAGAGTTCACAAGAAAGGAAATCACACTGAGCGTAAGTATCAGTTGATACGAGAAATTATACAGAGGGGTGATGTTGCTATGATCAAGATTGCATCAGATGACAACCTTACAGATTTTTTTATAAAGAGCCTACCGGTTAAGACTTTCGATAGTCATATAGAGGGCATGGGAGTCAGATATATAGCAGTATGGTTTTGGGTATAAGTAGGAGATTATTAGGGTTGTATACTAAAAACTATGCATTTTATTTGGTTTTAGTATTTAATTTTATTTTTAATAAAATAAAATTTTATTTTATGAGAATCTTAATGAACAATGAATGCAATATCATTTATTTAATGTTATGCATAGTTGTCATTTATTTTGTACAGTAATTAATCTGGTGTGTAGAGTACGACTTGCACACAGAAAATCAGATTATAAGTTCTTGTAGAATATAAATTTTAGTTCACAGTTTAGATGGAATTAGACAAACCATTGGTACGACTATAGTATAGAGTTTTAGTAAGCATGTCTTGGTTACGGAAAACAGATAATAGCGTCGATTATTATTCCGACTCATTGTGCTAGTACACTTTGTGTGTATTGAATAGGATCACATTGGGGTAATTAATTTTATACTGATTATATAAATTAATTCACACTCCAAGATTATTATGAGTGCTTATGCTCTTAATTCCGAAATAATTATTATTTACGTATATTTAATATTCGTTGTTTTGATTTATTAAAGGGTGCGATCTTTTATGGGTGTCCTGGTGAGTTGGATAGCGATATTAATTATATGATGAATATTAATTATTGACGAAATTCATGTCTCGATTGTTCGAGATTGACAATACCCCCTTAAGAAAGTTTATAAGTTTTGATCGGATCGGGCCAAATCCTGTAGGTGGATTTAATTATTCGACAGTCAAATAAGTTAAGTAGAAGGATTTAAAGAATTTCAAAAATGCGAATTAAAATAAATTGTCAGTAATTGAATTTAATTGGTGGGTATCGGTAATCTTAACGTGGGGAGATGAGTTAAGCATTTAATAACAGGAGTTCAATGCAATTAGGTCTTGAGATTATGGCTAGAAGTGCAGTTACAGCTCTTTGATGGTATGAACTGTAATTTAGTATTTTATGAAAATTGCAGAAACAACTGCAAGGTTTTCATAATTACAAAAATCACTAAGAGATTTGCATATTTGCAGAAACCGCTGGAAGGGTAACTAGGTCACACTAGAAGTCTATGGTATAATTACTCCATAGGTCCCTGCTATAGTCTATAAATATGCGGGTACGTTGAACTAAATTCATAAGTTGTCTTTCAAGACTAAGGTTGTCCAGGTTCTGCTGGTACCACTTCTCGAAGGATCTTTAGCCCACACTACATTTGGGAATCGCATCGAAAATACAGTAGAATGTTTGTTTGAAGCTTCAACTCGGAGAATCAAAGTTCGTAGTTGAAAAAATGACTAAAAAGGTATTCATCTAAATTAACTGTGGTGGCACGAGTTTTATTTAGATCGTTCGACATCAAAAATTTTTTTTATCTGAAGCTTGTTTCAGCGATTGCCCGTCCAGTTTTTATTTTTTGAAAAATTGTATATAAATCGATTATCTTAGCAGCTTGTCTCCAACAGAAGGAACTGCTTGTACATCAAGGTCATAGAGCCATGGTCTTCCCAGCAATAAATTGAAGGATGCCAGAACATCCAACACATGAAATTTTACCGAAGTTTCTACCAGCCCAACAAACACAGCAAATGTCACCAGCCCAAGTACATCTCACCTTGTGTTGTCATAGGCCCTAACCCCCTGATTGCTGGACATGAAATGATCCAGCTTCATCTCTAAACAAACCTCTGTTCTGAGAGGGCAGACATTCTGCGTCAACTCGTTATCAATGAGCGTGATGAGAACCCATTTTTCCAGGCATTTAATGGTGATATGTAGGGCTTTGTTATGATTCCTTCCTTCTAATGGTAAATTCCTGTCAGAAAAAGATATTACCTTGGGCTCTGCAGCTGGTAGGATTAGCCCAATCAACTGTTTGGAAGTTGCATCTATTGAAATATTAGCCTTATTCAAAACCTTCAACACGGCTTGTCAATGCTGGTGTGAAGCCATTAACAGACCCCAACTGCTAATGTTGGCCTGAGTCTTTTTCAGCTATCTTAACACAGCGTTGTCTTCCTCCTTCTCTTTTCCCTTTCCACTTATCCTCTTTCTAGCTGAGCTGGTTTAAAGTGCCTTCCACCCCTAATTAGGTGCTCCACCCCTTCTTCAGGATCCTATAGTCCTGGCATTACATTTTTATCTTGTCTAACCTCAGTGATGTATAGGGAGCTTTTGAATTGCCACAAGTCGTCCAAATTACCGCCCTCCGACCTTCCTTTCCTTTCTTCTTCATCCTCGATCGTCCACATGTTATCAACATTGTCCAACCCCCAAATGTTTTCCTCTATGTATCCCATATGTTGCTCTCGTGTAGCCCAAAACCCAGTCCATTCTTCCCCATCCGACTTTAACACTGTTCGGACTAGCTAATAGGATTGCATTTCAGCAACATATACCTCTTCTCTAAAGAGCTGGGGAGGATTGATACCGTTTAGAACATGGCTGAACCTGTATGGACGTACAGGGTAATCCAGCGGCCAGTTATTGTCGTCATTGCGTTCCTCCTGGTTGTTTGGCTGAATCACTATTTCATATCTATCCCAAACTATGTCATTCCATTCCTCCATATCCTACCCATTCCCAGTCATGATCAATGAACAAGACTGATCTTTAGTAGCTGGAACATATGGGCGCGGAAGGTATGCTGGGCAAATATAACAACTGGGATAGTCTCGTTGTCATGACTAAATGCAGTTTACACCGTCCTACTTGGCATGATTTTTCAGCAAATTGGATGTGACATTTGGCTTTTAAATAGCAGACGGGGGTGGAATAACATTGTTATCAATGAGGTCCTGGATTTCATGGCGAAGTCTTAGGCAATTATCAGTTAAATGCCCATGACTTTGGTAGAATGCACAAAACTAAGAGGGATTATATCTTGGTGGCAGGGGATTCGGTAGCGGCATTGGATCAAAAAACTTTATTAGCCCCTTCTCGAAAAACCGATTTAGGGCTATAGTCAAAGGTATGCTGAGGGGAGTGAAGACTCTCCTTAGTATCTTTTGCTGTGGCGGTTGATTATTTTTGGGGGGTGGTGCAGAAGATAAGGGGTTCGACTGTTCGAATTGAGAATTCAACAGGTTCACCTCGTTTGAATGGAAAACAAGATTTGCAGAGGCGGTGGGTTCATTACAAGAAAAGACACTTTTTGTGTCAAAATTTTTTGTGTCGGTGGTCATAGCCGTCTCTAATAATACCTTTTGTGACGGTTATAATTTTTCGTCTCAAAAAATGGGCTATTTGAGACGGCTTTTGGCCGTCGTCAAAAGTGGTCGCCAAAAATAATCTTTCGAGAAGGTTTTTTTTTGCCGTCAAAAAAACATGGTCATAATAATGGGTTATTTGCGACGGTTGTTTTCCGTCGTAACAAAATAGAAGCAAAAATAAATTATTTGCGATGGTTTATTTGCCGACGCAAAAAACTAGACGCAAAAAATGAGTCTTTCGAGACTACTTTTACCATCGTCAAAAGTTGGACGTAAAAATAAATTATTTGAGACAGTATTTTACTGTCATAAACAAATGAACGCTAAAAAGTAATCATTTGAGACGATTTTTCTGCCATTGCAAAAAAAATGGTTGTAATAATGGATTATTTGGGACGGTTATTTTTCGGCGTAACAAGATAGTAGAGAAAATATATTATTTGCGACGGTTTGTTTACTGACGCAAAAAACTAGACGCAAAAATGAGTAATTTGATATGGTATTTACCATAGTAAGTATATAGATGCTAAACAATAGTCATTTGAGATGATTTTTACGGTCATAAAAACACAAGTGGTAAATAAACTAACGTGTTTGTGTATTTTTTGACGCCCTAAATAATAGTTATGATTGGTTTATTTTATGTTATTTATTTATTTTAAATATATTTTATTTTATTAATTAAAATATTATCTTTTTAATTTCTCTTATTAAAAAATTAAAAAATTCTATAAAAACATAAATATGTACTAAAAATTAAAATTTTTCTAAAATAAACTTATAAATTAAATTTATTTTTCTTTATTAATTAATTCAAAAACAACTCAAATACTACCCCTCTCT
>JAUMHN010444071.1:0-11205 GCA_032360265.1 Heliamphora ciliata
GTGAATTTAATGAAGAAATTTACCAATGATAGGGAATTGCTACGCCCTGCCATTACGCGCTTTGCTACAAATTTCATTACATTAGAAAGCTTTGTTAGACACAAGGGTGGTTTGTAAGAGATGTTCCATTCTAATGAGTGGAGAAATTCTAAATAGGGCAGGGACAGACATGGAAATGGATATGAAATGCAAAAAAAGGTGATGGATAGGGACTTCTGGATTAAAGCCAATGAAATTTTGAAAGTGCCAGAGCCCCTTGTTAAGGTACTTTGACTGTAGATGGTGATGAGAAACCTACCATGGGTTTTATTTATGAAGTTATGGATAGGGCGAAACTTGTCATTCAAAAGGATTGTCGGTACTACAAAAATTATTGGAAAATAATTGATAAAAGATGGAATTTTCAACTACACCACGACTTGTATGCAGCTGGTGAGTTAATTTCAATATTTACAAGGATTGTGAGACCCTGACCCGTTTTAATTTTTTGTGACGTTTCGGCGTGTCGTTTCTTGTTTTCATATAACATGTTTATAAGTGTTTTTATGCATGTTCGGGCTTAGAAATGCATGTTGGGTTGGATCCTGGGGCCTTTGGGCATTGTGGTGCGAAGTTAAAAAAAAAAGAAGATATTTTCATGAGCCCTATAAATATATAGCCTTAGATATTTTCATTAGATATTTTCTCTCTCAAACTCTTGAAACCCTCGAAATCTCTGTCTTCTCTCTAGCTTTCGGGGGGCCCGAGGCTTGGTTTTTAGCAATCGAACAGCGGATTCTTGCAGACGAGCTACATTTGAGGCGGTTTGAGTAGGGTTCGAGGCCGGCTATCAGGGAGCGAGTTGCAGGATTGAGGCTGTGTTTTTACAGAGCTGGTGGAGTCGGCAGCAATGATTGAGAACACTTTGAGCGAGACTCGAGGTTCCAGGGAGGTTAGGGCATCGCAGGATGGGACAGAGGCACAGTTAGGTGGGCGCTCCAGCAAGAGGCAAAGGTCATTTGGCTCTAGTTTTCATCCATTTGGATTACCATAACAGTTTTCTGCACCAGCACCATCGGCGGCTTTGTCTGGGAGGCCAGAGTAGAGGGAGTTGATCTGTTATCAGTGCAGGCAGCCTAAGTATCGTGTGTCAGATTGCCCACAGTCAAGACAGTCCCAGAGTTCAATGCCAGTTCAGTCACAGCGGAGGGAGCCGCCAGTTTGTTTTGGGTGTGGCCAGCCAGGGCATATTCATAGGAACTGCCCCCAGGGAGGCAGTGTACCGAGCATGGCAGGTGCACCAGTCGTTTCGCCCATGCAGGACTGACAAGTTTATCTGCAGCAACAGCCAGCAGTGCAGACTTCCAGGGTGATAGATCGGGGTAGTCCAGTCAGTACGACAACCGACAATCCCAGGGTATGGTGGACAGACCAGAATGACACAAGGCAGAGTGTATGCCCTTGTAGATCCCAGTTCTTCCAAGGCACCGGTTGTGCCTGATGATGCAGTTATTTCTCCAGTGAGCAGAGGTACCTTCTTAGAGTGCAGACTTTGGGCCAGTGTTCTTACCGATAGAGGACCATTGTGTTTCTTCATTTCATCTATTGTGGAGTGGGAGATGGACTTCATGGGTTATGTGTTGGGTGTAGAGACATCGGTTGGTGAGGATGTGATGGTGGGACGAGTTGGTAGATCTTGTGTCTTGAGGCAGTTAGCCGTTGTTTAGAGTACATGACAACGTTTGACTATATCCTGGGAATGGTTTGGCTGACCACCTCTCGTGCCGTGTTGATTGCGATCGACGGGGTTGCTTTCTTTGACCTTGTGTCGAATTTTGGGGACGAAATTCCTTTCAGGGGGGTAGAGTTGTGAGATCCTGACCTGTTTTAATTTTTTTGTGACGTTTCGGCGTGTTGTTTCTTATTTTCATATAGCATGTTTATAAGTGTTTTTATGCATGTTCGGGCTTATAAATGCATGTTGGGTTGGATTCTGGGACCGTTGGGCGTTGTGGTGCGAAATTAAAAAAAAAAGATATTTTCATGAGTCTTATAAATATCTAGCCTTAGATATTTTCATTAGATATTTTTTCTCTTAAAATCTTGAAACCCTCGAAACCTCTGCCTTCTCTCTATCTTTCGGGGTGCTTGAGGCTTGGTTTTTGGCGATTGAACAACGAATCCTTGCTATCTACACCGAAGACTTCGTGTTCATCTGGACGGAATCTCGTTTCGACGAGATTCGTTTTTCGAGGCGTCGAGTTTTTGAATCAACGAGGTAGGATCCTAGACTCTCATGTCTTAAAGGGGTGCTACGTGAAATCCTGTGTTTTTACCGTTTAAAAATGCATGAAAAGTTGGTTTATGTTTCAAAATGTTTGGTTTTGTTTCTAAATCGTTTTTTGTCGCTTTCGATTGGATGAAATGGGTTTTTGGGGTGTTCTTTTTGGTGTTTCTTCATAGTTTTGGGCTTGTGTATATCCGAGGGTGTTAAAAGGGAGTTTGGTTACTTCGATTTTGGGGTTGGAAAGTTGTTTCCGTAGCTAGGGTTACGTTCCCGCCGTGGTCCAGCCGACTGGACTGGGTGATCCAGTCGACTGGGTCGACAGTGTAGCTTTCAATCGACTGACTCTCCTCCAGTAGCTTTTCAGTCGACTGAATTGTGGGGTTTAATCAACTGAACTCTTGAAGAGGGGAGTTTTTCTTTCTTTTTTTTTGGCTGGTCGTAGTGGGGCCTTGGGGGTTTGTTTTTGGTTTGTTGTCGTTTTCGGGGAATGACGTGGCTTTGTTAAACGTGGTGCTTATACATCATTGTGGGCGTGACGTGTTTGGGTCCGTGGTTTTTTTTCAAAAAAGCGAGTTTTGGGAAAAGAAAATGTTTTGTGAAAACGTTTGTGAAAATCGAGTTTTTGGAGGTTTGGAGCTAACCTTCGGGGTTGGGTTTCATTTCATAGACGGTTGGTCTCTAGGGTTTGTGGATGACGAGTTATGTGGCATGTGATGTCATTATGTGAAACGTAGTGTTTGCACGTGGTTTTATGCTTTAAAACTCTGGTTTTACTCATGCATGTTGAAGGACGGATATGTGGTCCTTGTGTACATAAAGCTCTGGTTTTATTTATGTGTGTGTGTGGCTAACGATGGATGGAAATGCGGTCCGGTAAACGTTAACTTTGGTTAACAATGGACGGAAATGTGGTCCTAAGGTTGCATGTGTTGCGTTGTGTAGGTTGCAGGTGTTGCGTTGTGTGGATTGCAAGTGTTGTATGTGCGGCGTGTGTTTCATCGTGCATTTTTATAGAACTATTTATGGTGCTCGGGAGAGTCGATACATATATGTGTTGCATGTGGGGCTCGCGAGGGTCGATGTTTGCATGTGAAGTATTGTAGCACATCTGTATTATATTATATCAAATTGTGTTGAGGCTCGTGTGAGTCGAAATATCTATATCTTTTCACATCACCATGTTTAGCTTTTACTTTATGTTTGTCTAGTTTCTGCTAAGTTTTGGCTTACGGTATGGGATTTAAAAATGTTTTTCAGGTGCATAAGATCACGCAGGCTGATTCGGAGGAGTCAGTTGGGGTGGAAGACCTGTAGTCTTCTTTTTATCTCTTTTTTGACCATGTAATGTTTTACATGTTTTTGGTGTTGGAATCATGCATTGTAAGCTCGGTGGCGATTATATTTAATGCATGTTTGTCCTTTATCCTGAGAGTGAAGCATCGGGTTGGGTGTTGTTTATGAGTGTTTCAAGTAGCTCGGAGTTGGGGCGTGACATGGATCTAGCACTATTCATTAATCTTCATGTTCTGACACTCCCGCACAAAATGGTAGAGCTGAAAGAAAATATTGACACATTCTCGACACGGCTCTCTCCCTTTTTCATTCCTCATTTGTCCCTGCCACTTTTTGGGGAGAAGCAGTTCTTACTGCAATTTATCTTCTTAATCGCATGCCTACACTTCTTCCATCTGGGATTTCTTCTTATGAAAAATTGATAGGTCACACTCCTAATTACTCTCTGCTATGTGTTTTTGGTTGTGTTTGTTTTATCCTTCTTCCTAAAAGAGAGTGCAATAAACTTAGTGCTTGTTCCGCTCTTTATGTCTTCTTGGGTTATAATATTCAACAAAAAGGATATCGGTGTTTTGATCCTGTATTTATGCGCCTTTACGTCTCTCGTCATGTTGTGTTTTTTGAGCCTCTCTCATATTTTACTCTACCATCCAAATATACTCCTCTTCCCAAAGTGGATGTAATTATTATTGATCCTTTCCCGAATGACGTGCCTTCTGACGAGTTTACTCGTATTCTTGACGTTTTTGAACTTTCTACTCAGTCTCATCCTTCTGTTGTTTCGTCTTCCCCATTAATCTATTCTTGTAGGCTGCCTCCCCCTTCTCAACATATATCCACTAGTTCTGACACAGGTCCCCCTGTCTCTGTGGATCCTGATCCCCATGCAATGTGCTATCGTTTACGTGCTCGTACTTCGCTGGTGAGACTTGATTTTTTTAATATATGCTTTTTGCCCTTTTTTCGTGCTTTTTTATATGCTATTCATGCTTACTTTGAGCCTTAGTCCTATAAAGAAGTTTGTACTGATCCAAACTGGATCAATACCATGCACAAATAATTAATTGCTCTTTAGAAGACTCGCACTTGGGATCTGGTTTCACTGCTTGCCGGTAAAAACCTTATTGGATGTAAGTGGATTTACAAAGTTAAAACTCATTCTGATGGTTCTCTGGAGCGTTATAAGGCCAGTTTAGTTGCTAAGGGATTTTCTCAGGAGTATAGAATTGATTATGAGGAAACTTTTGCACCTATGGTTAAGATGACTACAATTCGTACTTTGATTTTAGTTGCTTCCATTAGTCAATGGCCTCTTTTCCAGCTAGATGTCAAGAATACATTTCTTAATGGGCATCTTAACGAGGAAGTTTATATGCGTCCTCCTTTGGGCCTCTCTCATCCTCTTGGTATTGTTTGTCGTTTTCAGCGTCCCCTTTATAGTTTGAAACAATCTCCTCATGCTTGGTATAAGTATTTCTAGTTTACTGTTACTCAGATTGGTTTCACTCATAATCCTCATGAGTCTACACTTTTTCTCCGCCACACTCCTACTGGGTTGGCTATTTTGTTATTATATGTGGATGACATGATCATCACTGGTTTTGATTCTGCTGCCCTCTCTGAAGTGAAACAGTATTTGTTTCGTGCATTTGAGATGAAAGATTTGGATCCTTTACACTACTTTCTTGGTATAGAGGTTGCTTCTTCCCCCACGGGTTATCACTTGTCTCAATCAAAACATGGAATTGAGGTGATCCACCGTGCTCGAATCACTGATGATAATGTTGTGGATACTCCAATTGAGTTGCATGCTAAGTTCTCTCCTTCTGATGGCGTTCTTCTTGAGGATCCCACTGTCTATCGAGAGCTGGTTGGATATTTGGTCTATCTTACTCTGACTTGTCCCGATATTGCGTATGCCATTCATGTAGTGAGTCAATTTATCTCTGCTCCTCGCTCCACTCATTGGGCAACTCTGTTTCGTATTCTGTGTTATGTTCGTGATACTATTTCTCGAAGCCTATTCTTGTCTTCGTCTTCATTATTGACTCTTCGGGCTTATGTTGATGCTAATTGTGTTAGCGATGTTTCTGACTGTAAGTTTACTACTGGCTTTTGTGTATTTCTTAGTGACTCTCATTTTTTGGAAAAGTAAAAAACTGTATGTCGTTACTCATTCTACTGCTGAAGCTAAATATTATGCCATGGCCCATACTACTGCTGAAATTGCTTGGCTTTGCTGGCTCTTCTCTGATTTGGGGGCCTCTCTCTCTTCTCTTACTTCTCTGTACTGTGATAATAAGAGTGCGATCCAGATAGCTCATAACTATGTCTTCCATGAATGTACAAAGCATATAGAGATTGATTGTCACTTTATTCGTCAACATCATCAGCTTGGTACTATTGATCTTTCCTTCATCTCCTCGTCACTGCAGCTTCTCGATTTTTTCACTAAGACACACTTCATCTTGTTTTCGGATTTTGCTTGACAAACTCTCATAGCTTTTCGAGCTCGCATCATGAGTTTGAGGAGGGTGTACTACAAGTGTATTTTCGCTTATTTTGTTATCTAAAGGATAGTTTAGTCTTTTAAGGCTAATTACGGTTTAAGTTGAGAATATGTTATTATTTTCTTGGAATATTTTCCTATTATTAGGATATTGTTTCCTAATTTAGTATTATTATCATTATTTGGGTTTTTTATAGCTTTTATATATGATGTCTTCTTTCATTATTGTTTAAACCTTTGATTATTGTAATAATAGATCTATTTTGTTTAAAAAAAAGCATGAATAGACATCAAAAAAGCGCGATAGGAAGGTGAGAAACAAGTATGTGAGAAACTAAATCTTACCGGCATAGTACAAGTATGCAATGGGTAGTGGCGATAAGGAGGGTCGGGAGCCGTAGAAGTAGAGGGAGCAGGGTCAGGGCTAGTGGGTAAAGGCGTAGAAGGAGCAACCGGCCGGCGAGAGTAAACCAACAGTAGCAATGAAGTCTGAGAGGGATAGGATGTTGGGGGGACATTTTGAACATCAAAAGTAGAAGTAAACTTCTTAGAAGGCACATCGAGTGGGAAGGGATCAATATGAACCAAATTGTCTTTGGAGATAGGTCATACTTGGTAGGGAGATTAAAATAGGAGACGCTCAAGAAACACAACATAACAACAGACATAGAGACGTTTAGAATCAGGATTGTAATACCAATATCCTTTTTGCTGGAGGCCATACCGTACGAAGACAGAGAGCAGAGCAAGCACCAAGTTTGCTCTGCTCTTGTTGGGAAGAAGAAAAAAAAAGCCAAAAACTTTGCAACAATAAGTAATTAGGAGCATGACCGAATAGCTTCTTATAAGGGGAGATCCCAGAAAGGAGAGGAGCCGGCATACGGTTCAGAAGATACACTGCAGTAAGAACGGTTTTACCCCAGAAGATAGTTAGAACAAAGGAGGATAGAAGAAGAGATCTAGCTATGTCAAGAATATGTTGGTGTTTTTTCTTAGCTCAACTATTTTAGGTTGGAGTATCAGGACATGAAGTGCCAAAGGAAGCTAAAAAATCAATAAATTCAGTTAGAAAGTACTCCCTACCCAAATCTGAACGAAGAATCTTTATAGTTATAGGAAATTGTGTGTGAACTATAGAGTAAAAAGATAAATACAAAAGAAATTTGATCTGTGAGATATAAGATACACCTAGCAGAACTGACTATAATCATTGATAAAAACATGCTCAACTGATCCGCCCATAATGGCAATGGGGGAAGAGGCTACACATCTGTATGGACAATAGAAAAATGAGAGGTAGAAATAGACGTACTTTTATTAGAAGGTAAAGCTGATATTTTTGTAAGTTTAGAACCACTGCACTCTGAAATATCAGTAATAGACACTTTACTTGAACTACCTGACTGAACCACAGTTTTAAAACGTTCACTAGACAAATATCCCAACCGAGAATACCAAAGATAAAAAAGGGAAAGAATGCTGATTTAAGGAACAAAAAGACAATGAAACTGAAGAAACCACTAGAATGTGCAAGCTCTCTAGAATATAAAAGTCACTAGCTTTATGTTCAATCCCAATTTGCTTCTTGGACATCCAATCCTAAACAACACAATTAGTTGAAGAAAAAAGGACATCAAAACCAGAATAAAAAAACTGACTGATAGAAAGTAAACTAACAGACAATTGTGGTATATACAAAAACTTTAGGAATAGGTAAAGAGGACAAGGTGGAGGGGATAACCGAGCCAATAGAAAAATATACATAGGAGAAGCATCTATAGTGGGGACAGTGATAAAGGAAGAAGTGGAAACACAATTAATAAGACTGGACAGATTTGATGTCATATGATGGGAATAACTAGAATCAAAGATCAAGTCGAGGGTGAAATACTTGAGAAGTAAGAATTATGCGAACCTAAATAAGTAGTTATAGAAGCATGTGATTGAGTCCCAAAAGATGTAAGTATAGCCTGAAATTAATGAAATTGGTCTATTAATGACTAGGATGGAGGGTAGGTAATGCCATTGGATACAGGTGCGCCAAGAGCAGCAGGAGAACGATACGACTAAACAAAGGTCTGCAAGGATGGATGAGAGGGTCGTCCTTTTGTGCTAGCTTAGGGCATGCAGTTTTCAAAAGGCTATTTTGATGGCAGAAACTACACTCATTTATATGAACCCATGATTTTAGCTTCCCAATGACCTGAATAATATGAGGGGAGGGAGTAGGCAACAAAGGAGAACAAGAAATAACACCCATTGATGAGGGAGGGCTGACAAATAGTGACTAAGAGAGAATAGCCATCTGAGTAACCTTGAACCGTGTTTCTTCTGCAATAAGCTTACGAATAGCCTCATCAACAAAAGGCAACGAGGAATGATGAAGAATAGCACCACGAGGTGGCTCAAACTGATTACGAAGGGCCATTAGAAACTATAGCAGTCTTTGTTTTTCTTGATACTGAAAATAACTATTGAACAACCGTAGGTCGGAAGATTCTATAAGTGCCAATTGATCCCAATAATGTATCATCTCATTATAAAGTTCTTGAATCGATTTGTCATTCTGGTACCAATCGAATAGCCAGCAACTCAGATTGTTTAGCAAAATTAAATGCAAAGGTACATATTCTATAAATAATCCCACACATGCTTGGCGGTAGTATATTTTGAGAAGTTCATGTCGATACGTGGCTCCACAGAGTTGTGAAACCAAGTAAGTACATATGCATTCTCGATATCCCAAAATGCAATAGACGTGTCATACTCTTCAGCCTTCGAATCTGTAAGTCGAACGGTTGAGTCTGTTACAATTTGTGAACAGTAATACAAACGTCTTTCTTTTCATCTCTTTCCTGGCTGTGTTACAAATGTAATCGCTAGCTAACATAGATCCCACAATATTATTAGCCTGCTACTTCTAAATTTGCAGTTGTTTCATAGAATCTGAACTTTCTGTCAATACTTTAACTTTAAAACATTATTTTACCTACTTATATTATAAATGAACTTTTTTGTTCCGTCTTTCTTCATTCCAATAGATCCAATTTATCCTTCTTCATTCCAATAGATCCAATTTATTTTATTGTTCCTTCTTTTGCATTCAAGTTGCTGCTGTTTGTAACCATACTGAATGCTATTGAATGCAGGTGTCTCTACTCATTGGAAATCCAGTAATTCATCTTCATCCAATACCAATCTTAATTCAAAAAGGGTGTCCAAGTTGCTGAAGGATTATGCAAGGAAACTTGTTGATCTTGATTTGTTTACAAAATGTCATGAAGATTGGGTTCTGGAGCATTTACAAGGCACTACCAATGGGGGACGGTGTTTTGGGTCTCCCTTTATGATCGATGAATTGCGCACATTTGATTTTGCGTTAGAAGGGGTCTTGTTTCAGCAGCTATGCCGGATGCCTTGCTCACCTTATGATTCTGATGACTTGAAAGAAGATGAGTATCTGGCACTTGAAGATTTCCTGCATGCTATGGCTGATGGCTTGTGGCGTACGTTCTGGCACAGAAAAGGACCATTGCCATACTTTGTATCTTGCCCCCGTTATCCTGGATCCAAATTTTATACAGTGGAAAAAGCAATATCAAGGGGAAGGCTTGGTGTGCTTTGCGGTGCAGCTTTGATATCGAAAGCAAAGGGCAATCTACCAGTTCACTGGGGTGAAGTGGTTGAGTTGGCAATGTTCAGACCAGATATTATGAAAGGAAATCAGTTTGGATTTTCCTCTACCACTATTTGTGAAGCACTCTTCTATGGCGTTCATATACTTCTCTCCAGAAGTTTGAGCGATTACAATGCTGTTGGCAATAATTCTGTTTATCTTTTAGTTCTTGATTCCAAACTGGGTGGTGTCATCAAACTTGGGGGTGACCTTAGCAAACTTGAACTTAATTTGTCTAATCCATATCAGTCTATGGTTGAGTGGTTAAACTGTCACGCTGAAGTCAGCGTCTCACAAGTGGACAGTATATGGAACAAGCTAGGAAATGCAAATTGGGGAGACTTGGGAACCCTTCAACTACTTTTGGCAACTTTTTACTCCTTTGTCCACTGGAATGGGCCGCCAAGAAAGTCAATTGCCTCCCTTGCGTCAAATCACAGCCTTCGTCTTCAGAAGCGTTGGATGGAGTGCCGTCTTTTTGAGCAAGAAAATGCTCTAGTCCCCTTCCAACAGGCTGGCAACCAACACGGAGAAATCATCGAATATGACGACAATAATGACACATGTCTGAGCAAGCAAGCAACACATATAAAACTTAAGCAAGATGAGATACTGCTATTAGAAGATCAGCAACATGGGCAGAAAAGTTTTCAAATACGGGAGTCTCTGGGAAGAGGAATCCGCTGTTCTTACACCGCTGTTGATTTAGAGTACCCAAATGAGCTTCTGACTCTATACGTGGGTGCTCACCCATCAAGACTAGAGCCATCTTGGGAGGATATGAGTCTGTGGTATCATGTGCAAAGGCAGACAAAAGTATTAAATATTTTGAAGCAGCAGGACATTTCCAGCAAGTATTTGCCAGAAATGATTGCCTCAGGCCGAATTTTGCATGCCGGTCCCTGTAATAAACAGACCTCAGGGGGCTGCTGCGATCATCCTTCATGTGGGACCCCAATTCTCGTTACTTATCCAGTTGGGGAGCCACTTTCATCCATAGTAGCTCGAGATGGTCCCTTTTCATCCGAGGAGGCGCTCCGTTGCTGCCGAGACTGCCTAGCAGCTCTGAGAAATGCAAAAAAGGCCAGTGTCCAGCATGGTGATATCTGCCCCGAAAACATAATACGTGTTGTTAACATTCGAGGTGCAGGCAGTTTCTTATATATTCCAATCTCATGGGGACGTGCAGTTTTAGAAGACAAGGAAAGCCCAGCTCTAAATTTGCAGTTCTCGTCAGCTCATGCGCTTCAGCATGGAAAGCTCTGTCCTTCATCAGATGCCGAGAGCCTTGTTTACCTCATTTATTTTCTTTGTGGGGGTGCCATGCAGCAGCTGGATTCTATTGAGTTTGCAATGCAATGGAAGCAGAGATGCTGGGCAAAGCGCCTGATTCAGCAGTGGCTCGGGGAGGTTTCCACTGTGTTAAAGGCATTTGCGGATTATGTAGACAGCCTTTGCGGA
>JAUMHN010444082.1:0-11204 GCA_032360265.1 Heliamphora ciliata
TATTTAATTTTATTTTAATAAAATTAATTTTCTATTTTATGAGAATCTTTATGAGCAATGTATGTGTATCATTTTTTCAATATTATGCATGGATGTCCGATATTCTGTATAGTATTTTATCTGGTGTGTAGAGTACGACTTACACACAGAAAATTAGATTTTGAGTTCTTGTAGAATATAAGATTTATGTTCACAGTTTAGATGAAAATGGGCATACCATCGGTACGACTGTAGTACAGAGTTTTAATAGGTATGCCTTGATTATGGGAAATAGATGATAACATCGTCTATTGTTCCGACTCTCGGTGATAGTACACTTTGTGTGTATTGAATGCGATATTTGAGGTAATTAATTTTATATTGACTCTATAAATTAATTCACACTCTAAGATTATTATGAATAGTGCTTATCTTCTTAATTCTGAAATAATTATTGATTTGCATACATTTAATATTTGTTGTTTTGATTCATTACAGGGTGCGATCTTATATGGGTCTATATTCTCGGTGAGTTGGATAGTGGTATTATTTATATAAAAAATATTAATTATTGACGGAATCCACGTCCCGAAAGATCGAAATTGACGATACCCCCTTAAGGAAGCTTATAAGTTTTGATCGGGCAAAACCCTACAGGTGGATTTTATTATCCGGCAGTCAAATAAGTTAAGCGGAAGGGGTTAAGGTATATGAAGATAGCGATTAAATTAAATTGTCAGTAATTAAATTTAATTGGCGAGTATTGAAAATCTTAACGTGGGGAGAAATGGCATGCATTTAATAACAGGAGCTCAATGTATGAAGTTCTTGAGATTATGGGTTAGAGTGCAATTATAGTTCTTTAGTGGTGTGAACTGTAATTCAGTGTTTTATGAAAATTGTAGAAACTGCTGCTAGTTTTTCATAATTGCAGAAACCGCTGATAGGTGTCAGTGTTCCATAGGAAGTTTTATTCATAATTACTCCCCAGGTCCTTACTGTATCCATATATATATATATATGCGGGTAGGCTGAACCAGTTTTAATATATAACTTGTCTTTCAAGACTAAAGATATCTAGGTACTGCCGGTACGAGTTCTCGACAGTCCGTAGCTCACACTACGTTCGAGAATTACGTAAGGGAATACAGTAGAAGATCTGACAAGAGTTTCAACTCATAATCAAATCGTAGTTGAAGAATCAACTAGTAAAAAGGTATTCTTCTAAATTAACTTTGGTTGCACGGGCTTTAATTTTAATCGTTCGACGTTAAAAAAAATTTCTGGAGCCTGTTTCGGCATTTATCCACCCTGTTAAGTTTTTACCGAAAATTGTTTGCAAAAACAATTATCTTGGCCGTTTTGCCTTTAATAGAAAGACCATCCCACTTGTCCGAGTTCTGTGGAGACACAATGGGATTGAAGAATCAACCTGAGAGCGAGAAGAGGCTATGAGAATAAGCCATCCTCAACTGTTCGTAAATTGAGATACGATACGAAATTTCGAGGACAAAATTTATTTTAGGGGATAGATTGTATCAATCTGACTCAAACCCTAATATTAGCAACAGTTAGACAATGAGATCTTAGGTTGCTGAAAGAATAGAAAATTCTAATTAAACCGAAACCCTAATTTGATCCGAAAATCCTAAAAAAGGCCAAATACTCAGAAGAGAAGCCCTAATACTCAGAGAAGTTTTGTGACATCCTAAATTAAGTAAATAGTATGAAATATAAGGTTAAAAATAAAAAATTCTCCTAATTAGGGTAAAATGACCATTTTGCCCATAGTACAGCAAAAAGTCTTAAAAATTCAAATTTTGACATATGGGTACTCTAAATCAGATATTTAGATACAATTAGGTAACAAAAAATAAAATAACAACAAAAATGACAAAAAGACCCTTAAAAGGCCGACCACCTTGGGATTTGTGCATAAAAAGTTACTTTTTGCCTTTTTAGCTCACAAACGAGAAACATTTATACAAAATAAGCATTATTATGACCCAAGACTTTTTAAATAAGTAATATACATAATAATATAATAATATAAGTCAACAAAAGTAAACAAATCATTATTTAAAGTTCTTACACAATAAATAAGTTAAAAAGTCAATTTTTGTCAAACTAATTTAATTTGACTTAAAAGTTTATACCTATTTAATCAATTGCTATAAAAATTATGGTAATTCATAAAAATACTATTGATCATAAGCACACTAAAATAATAGATTTTAGTAGGTTATGACACCAAAAAGATACATAAAATAAAATTAATATTTTAGGCATTTTCTCACACAAATTGGTTCAAAAACACAATTTAAAACCCCAAATCAATGCAAGATCAGATTGCACTGCCCGAAACTTATCCTTAGCCAAAAACCCTCTGCACAAATCTGATTTGCAATGTCTCAAATAGAACAAAGCTCCCATGCATCCAATAGAATTTTAGAAAAATAATACAAAACCTTACACAATAATAATTAAACTCACAAATATTTTGCTATAAAAACACAACCAAGGCACCTATTCTCCTCTATATTTTTGGCACTATAGTGAGACAGAATGTCCAAAATTTTTTTAAGTATTCTAAGAGAGAAAAGAATGAGAGAAAGAAGAAGGAAGGAAGAAGGAGCTTAGCGGGAGCAAGGAAGATACATTGAAGCTAAGTCTTAGCCATCCTTCATTTTAGGTCTTCAAATAAGTAAGTAAACTTCTAAAAATCCTCTGTCATTCTCTTACAAAATATCCCTTAACTCATCTCTATAAACACATTTAAAAATAAGAATCCAAAAATTTATCAAAAAGACGTTGTAGGGCCAAAAGGGGCTGTTTATGTTTAGTTGATTGTTGGATATGGATACATGTGGCAATTTTTGAGTTTAACAACTTGTATATGTTCTGGAACTTTGATATATATATATATATATGTGTGTGTGTGTGTGTGTGTGTGTGTGTGTGTGTGTGTGTGTAAAGTACATGCATGCAAATAAAAAAACTAAATCTTAACATACCATGAGCTAGGACACCAAAATCCTAAAAGGCCTATTTTTTGAATATTTTGACTTTTTGCTCTGAATTTTGATTTATCATAACTAATTGTAGACAAATGATCTAAGAATGATTTTTGTGTCCAGACCTAGATTGTGAAGTTATCTTTCATACAAAATTGGTTGGAAGTGATTTCATTGGGTAGAACTCAAGATATACCATTTTTCCTAAAGTGTGTTAGATTCTGACCACCCTGAATTATAGACATAAAAATCCTAGGTTAGAATGATAACCGAGTTTAGGTTAAAACATGAAACTTATAGACAACATGTTTATCTTGTTGTCCACCAAATATGAGCCTAAACGATGGAGATTTGATAGGTCAAAACCATCCTCAAAACTACTATTATAAATTTGTGACCGATAGAGCTCTCTCACATGTTTTTGTAAGATCAGACACCTATGTTTTTAGTGACCAAATTCGAAGGTGGTTTTCATGAAAAGTGTAGATAACATATCAAACTATTTATTGACCACAAATCAGACCTAGAAACCTTCAGATGGTCCCCCAAAAGGTTTATGCATTCTCTGTTGAAACTAGGTTCTGCTAAACCTTTTATAGCTAACTGAACCCATTTTATAAAATGGCTGAAATCGTTAACTGGTTCCAAACAACTAACCTTAGCACTAAATATGAAACTTGTAGGGGACACATTAACTTAGAATATATCCAAATATCAGATCCATAGCCCTTGATTTGATGCCCCAAAATCGAGACCAACTGAAACCTAAATTCTGTACTTTTCTCTATAAAGTGCAGAATTGTTTTTTCTTAAATGAAATAAATGACCCATTTACCCTAGGATTTGACCTTAGTGTTAAATATAAAAATTGTAGAAAACATGTTTATCTAAACAGTGTCCAAAAATCGAAACTTAACTCAATATCTAGGTACCCGCTAAGTTGAATCCATGTCTTGTGAATTATAGCTTGTGCTTCATATACTTGTACTCCATGCTTTAATGAGCTGTACCATATGCTATACTATACTTAGATGCCATGCTATATATAGTTGTACATAAGACACATGTTGTACAACATGAGCATTGCCATACTTCCATCATAGCATATCAGAGTCCCTTTTTACCTGTCGTTGTGGGTTGGGTTATGAGAAAGTCATTCCTTCTGTGGTCCTAAACCTAGGGCGTCCCTGGTTCCCAATTTTAAAAATGATTTGGGAGATTATTTATTACGAAAGGGGTTAGGCACCATGGGTTCGTCACTAGCCTTTTAATTTTGGTAATTTATACTTTTGGTTGACGCCAAACAAGCATCCTGGTCCTTAAGGTGGAATTTTTGTGTATTTTTGGTTGGCCAGAGGATAAGGATGTTATTGGCCCACCCCCATGCCGTTGCCATTAAGTAAAACAGCTGAGGCATGAAGCCAAGACGAGTGTTTACTATTCGCAATGAGGCGAGGATAGGTTTGGCGATCAAATTCCCATAAAGTCTACTCTAATATTCCCGGCGTTGAATTCATGTCATGATCCTGGATATATTTCGGTTTGGACACTTGCATCGCATTCATTTGCATCATGCATTTGTATACTTATTCTTATATATGCTTACCTTGCCATAATTATCAAATTGTCTATTTCCTTGACTTTAATTTTTATTGAGTGTTATATGATATGCGTTGTAGAATATTTTATTGTGAGTTTGGTTAGAAGGTTTCGGAAGTTTAATTCTTAGCTTTGGCTCATGGCATTCGTGCCACAGGTGAAAAGGAAGAACACTATGAGGAAGTTACACCCGAAGGAGAAGGAGGTTTTGAAGAACAAGGAGAGTGGCATGAGCCAGCTGACCCCGACAAAGCAAGTTTAAGAATTTAAAGTTCACCCCCTTTGTTCTTTTTGTTCAGTTTCCACTGGCTCATTGTAATTTTTGTTAAATATTTTGTGAAACTATATTCGCTATGTATTTTGAACAATTTTGAACTTTTAATGATGTCGTATTTATTATATGTAACTGTGAATGAAGGGCTAGAATATTTTTCTTAATTATAATTATGTATGTCTCGACGTGCCCGAAAAATGGGGCGTCACATCTTTGAACCTTGGGCCACCAACTACATTGTGGCAACTGCCATATAAAACCCTTGGAAGCTTTGAATTGGTGGCGACCGTTAACTCCATACCTGACGACCGCCAACTTCAAAAGGCCTGATGTGTCCTAAACTGTGCCGGCACCTCATTGATTAATGAACTCCATAAATACCATACATCTGGTACAATTTTAGGAGGACAATTCTAATATTTCAGTTCTAACGGGTTGAAAGGCGGAGGATTTTCAGAGTCAATACTCTGTCGAAGCATTGAGAGGACAACCACCGATGCTGATACCCTGTTAGATTCTCGACTCACCCTTATACTTGGATTGGAGCATTGCTTGAGGATTGGATCATTGATCACTTCTCCCCGACTTGAGGATTCACCTAGATAGTAGCGACTCAGGTATTTTGTTTAGATCTCCGATCTTTCTTTCTCTATTTTCTCTCTTTTGGAGTGACTGGATTAGTTTCAGTACTTCATTTCGCATGCCTGATTCATGTCACTTCTGTAGTTGATTCAATTATATCATTTTATATGATTAGATCATGAGTATTTAGTTAGTTAAGATAAGCATGTTTAGCTTAATTAAGTTTAGCTAAATTTATGTTTGTTATAAAAATAAGTTTTAGTTTTTACTTTATCCATATTGCACATTCACACTTAGCACATTGAATTCATCAAAATAGTGCCAATATATCCTGTAATTGTGATTTACAATGTTATAGTTGTTGCATTTGGTGCACTTGCATTCATACTGTTGTAATTGTCAATATTGCATCTGTATTTCATATTTGGAAAATAATTACTATGTTCTTTATGCGATATTCATTGTTTTAATAGCTTAATTTTTTTAAAATGTTTAGTATCTTTTGTTGCTTTCACCATGTTCATAATGAATTTTGGTATGATTAGAATCTAAGAAATTTTGGATTTACATTTCTTTTGATTTGGTATCTTGTCATGTTTACGCTAGCTTAGATTATTTGGTGATATTGCATGCGGGTTTACTCTATGTATCCTTTAGTTAGAAATTACATACCGTAAGATTTAGAATTTTTCTTTTGCTACTTGTTTTGTTTTGCGTTCTATATACATATGTTACGTATTTTTCTATTTTAATTTTGGATGTTCTCTCTTCGTTGCCATTTTCTGTATTTGCATGCATTTGGAAAATCTAATTAAAGACCAATGATGATTAGTAGAGGCTAAACTCACGGATGGAAGAATGGGATGCCTAACACCTTCCCCGATTCGTACCTTAGCCCCCGGACCCTTGTTTTCTCTGGTTACCATTTTAAAGATCAGTGGCTCTTTTTGTTTTTCTTAGTTTTTTCTCAAAAACTAAGTGGCGACTCTATTTTTCACAAAAAGGGTTTTCAAAATTTGGTTTTCAAGGTGTTAAAGTATTTTTTTAAACATTTCATGAATTTTCTTATTTTTTAAACCCTAAATCCCTGCGCCACAGTATTTTCTGGGGACTCTGTTGGGGCGTTATTTTTTAAAACAAATAAGCGGGCTAGACTTGAGCACGTCATTGGTTCTTAATATGAGTTTCTCATTTGCATATTCGCACGCATTTGCATTATTCTCAGCGCACTGCCTAGCTGACCCAATACCCCGGTCAGTTTACTGTCTCGGGATTATGTTAGGGAGGCAGGCAAGCCTTACTGGCTACACGCTTTCACAGGTACAGTAAAAGAGTTCTTGCGTACCGCTTGATCATATCCTGCATTACACCAGGCATGGGAGGTATATACTCGACTCTATTCAGAAGGTACTCTGATTATTGACCAAAATCAGCCTTTTCTGCATATAATTGCTTAGAACCCACCATTGGGTATTGACCCAGTAGAATTATCTATTTTATTTAATTGTATGTTTTACGTGTGTTTGTGTAGGACCTTTGTTTGTTTGTTTGGATTAAGATAGTCTCTCTCCCGAGTTTTGACCCTGGTCTTCTTCCGGTGTTCCTTCGTTTTAAAATAGTTTTCCTCTCGGGTCATTACCCAATTTTTTATCTGCTGGTCTAGAATCTCGGGTTCTGCCCCGTTTGTTGGCTTAGGCCTCGTTGTTGGTTTAGGATAGATTCCTCACACTCGGGTTTTTCCTCGCTTGTTGTTTTTATACCCTTGGCGCCGTCTTCCCGAATCCCCGTTTAGATTCTTGTTTTGAGGTCTCGTTTGGCTTAGAGCTGTTTTTTTTTACCAGAGTGCTGCCCATTTTTCCTTTAAAATCTTAGGGTAAACTGTTCTCGTTTGGCTTAAAGCTATTTTCTTGCCGGAGTGCTGCCCATTTTTCTTTTAGAATCTAAGGGTAAACCGGTCTCGTTTGGCTTAGAGCTATTTTCTTACCGAAGTGTTGCCAGTTTTTCCTTTCGAATCTTAGGGTAAACCTTCTTTTTGGAGTTTTTTGGTTCCTCGCTCAGTTTTCATGTTAGTTCTTGAGTGTTGGGGTTTCCAGTCGTTATGATGCCAATATGTGCCCAATAGGGGCATGTTTCTATTTCGGTGGTTATATTTGCTCCTGGTCAGTTGTTATTGGTGTTTGAAGTGTTTGCTACCTATTCTTAGGGTTTTTTTCGAGAAGTATTCGATACCAGTGATTCTACTTTTGGGATTCAGGTTTGCTTCGGGTCTAAATCATTGAGTTAAAGGTTCGCATCCAGTGCGTATTTAGGCTCGATTAAAAATTGAGAGGCTTTACATAATTTTAGAACAAATCACGGAACAATTTGAGATGACCGAGAATGAGCTGAATTTGACAGCCTTAATGAGGGTAATTACTGATATACAAAGAGCTGTAGAGCAGTAAACCCAGGCTTAGGTGCAATGTTAGGAACAGATCCGGGTGATTCAGGTCTGTTTGCCAGTACTGAATGAACAACATGACAACCCAAATGGTAATGGGGAGGACTTTGGGATGATAATTAGGTCCCCGATAGACCGCAAGTTGTTCCGCCACTACCACGGATCCCTTGTCAGGTGATAGTTGAGGAAGAAATTATTGCTCAGTCTAGAGAATTTGCATTGGCTGAGAAGATCAACTGGATGAAGAAGGTCCTTAAAAAGGTCAAGGGAGTCGAGAAATATATGCTCGATATAGGGGGACTCTGCCTGTTTCTAGATGCTAAGCTCCCCGATAAGTTTAAAATGCCCGACATAAAAAAATTTGATAGGACTGAAGATCCTAGAATTCATCTGCAAATGTATGTTGGTACCCTATCGCCAATGGAAATTGATGATCATTTAAAGGCCTAGCTCTTTCACCGATCTCTTTTTGAGGCAGCCCAGAAATGGTTCCTCTCCCTCGATGTTGCAAAGACCAGAACCTAGGAAGACATGGCCACGACATTTGTCAGCAAGTACAGTTATAATGTTCAGCAAGATGTGACTACTAAGGATCTTGAAATGACCTGCCAAGAGAGTCGGGAATCATTCGTAGATTTCCTGACACGTTGGAGAGGAAAGGTAGCTAAAATGATTAGCCAACCAACTAAAAAAGAGTATGTCAGAATTGTGGTGAAGAACCTGCAGTCTCCACTAAAGCGATATTTGATTAGACAACCACTAACCACCTTTGAGCTATTGTTTAATGTAGGTGTTCAGATTGAAGATGCTATTTAGACTGGTGATATTGAGAAATTAGAAATAAGTCAAAAATCAAGAAGAACATGCCCTGCTAACAATCAGAACCAACCCACCCCTAGTACCATTCTCATCTCCCATTCTAACGAGGTTAATTTGTTGAACCCCCATTCCAGACAGTTAAATCCCTCATCTTCTACTCCATAAACAAGTAATAACTAGTAGTCTCAAGAAAAGTCAAGGAGGATTTTTACTCCCCTCAATATATTTTTGTTTACGGCTCTTAATCGACTTGTCGAGAAGGAGCTAATCAAACTTTTGGACCCAATACCTGTACCCAATCCCCTACCACCAAGATACAATGCTTGGGTTTTCATTATCTTTAGTTGAACGTAAGTAATTAATAACCTTATTAAAAGAATTCAAAGACATTTTTGCATAGTCTTCTGGGGATATGCCCGATATTGATCCTGATATTGTCTAACACCATATCCCTTTGTATCTCGATGTTAAACTGGCCAACAAAAATTGAGATGGATATGGCCAGAATAGGCTCTGAAGATCAAAGAAGAAGTCACCAAGCAGATTAACCCTAGATTCCTTATGGTAACCGAGTATCCAAAATGGGTGTCCAACATTGTTTTGGTTCTGAAGAAAGACGGACGCATCTGAGTTTGTATGGATTTTTAGGATCTCAATAAAGCCAGCCCAAAGGACAATTTCTTGTTGCCGCATATTGACATTTTGGTAGACAGCATAGCAGGGCATGCTCTATTATCGTTCATGGACAGTTTCTCTGGGTACAATCTGATCCTAATGGACCCTAAAGATAGAGAAAACACAACATTCACTACACCTTGGGACACCTACTGTTATCATGTGATGCCATTCGGTTTAAAGAATGCAGGGGTAACTTATCAAAGGGCTGCCACTACTTTTCTGCATGACATGATACACAAGAAAGTAGAGGTGTATGTGGATGATATGATAACGAAGTTCAAGGATCAAGATGGCCACATTATAACATTGTAGAAGTTCTTTGAAAGAATCAAAAAATACAAGATGCCGCTCAATCCACAAAAGTGCTTCTTTGGAGTCACTACAGGCAAAATGCTAGGATTCATAATTACTCAATGGGGCATCGAGGTTGATCCATCAAAAATTAAAGCAATCATGAAAATGCTTCCTCCAAAGACCGAGTGAGAAGTTAGGGGTTTTTTGGAAAAGATACAGTTTATCAGCCGGTTCATAGGCAAGCTGACAACCACATGTGAGCCATTGTTTCGTTTGCTGAAGAAAGGAGTCAGGTTTGAATGGGATCAGAAATGCCAAGACGCCTTTGAAGCTGTGAGTCAGTATTTGTAAAACCCACATGTTCTGGCTTCTCTCGAGCCCGGTAGGTCACTGATTCTCTATTTGTCAGTGATTGACTCAGCTTTGGGATGCATGCTAGCACAGAAAGGAGAAATCTGAATTGAGAAGGCATTCTACTACCAGAGCAAGAAGATGACTAGGTCCGAGATACGACATACGTCACTAGAAAAGACATATTGGGCTTTGGTTTGGGCTTCTCGAAAACTAAGGCATTACATGCTGTCTTTCACAGTGAATGTAATTTCTTGATGGTTGTTGTTACTGTCAGGGTTTGATCTTAGATACGTCACCCGAAAGTCAGTAAAAGACAAAGTAATAGCAGAATTTCTAGCAGACCAACCAATTGAGGGAGACGAAGATGTAGAATTCCAATTCCTTGATGAGCAACAAGATGAGAGTCGAGGACGACAAATGGACTCTGTATTTTAGTGGCGCATATAATCAGTATGGCTATGAAATAAGAGTTCTTCTTGTCACTCCAGACGAATTGCATGTTCCTCTGTCCATGAAGCTCAACTTTGAAGTTACCAACAATAAAGTTGAGTTTGAAGCGTGCTTAGCCGAGTTAAAGGCAGCCCTAGAGCTAAGGGCAAATAAACTAGAAGTCATCGGGGACTCAGCATTGGTGGTCTTACAGGCAAGAGGAGAATGAAAGGTTAACGATGTATCATTAATTCTTTACCATCAAGAGCTGGAAAAGCTGATACAGTGCTTTGAATCAGTGGTGATACCGTGCTTTGAATCAGTGGTGATACTGTGCTTTGAATCAGTAGTTTTCACTCATGTTCCGAGATTGTAGAACAAGGTTGCCAACGCACTGGCTACTCTGGCATCAATGATTGATATACCACCCGTGGTAAGAATGAGGCCACTGATAATTAAGTAGAAAAGAAAGCCGGCATATGAGATGACAGCTGTCAGGGTTGTATACTAAAAATCATGAATTTTGTTGGTTTTAATATTTAATTTTATTTTTAATAAAATTATTTTTTCATTTTATGATAATCTTAATGAGCAATGTATGCAATATTATTTTTTCAAATGTTATGTATGGTTGTCATTTATTTTGTACAGTATTTAATCTGGTGTGTAAAGTTCGGCTTGCACACAGAAAACCAGATTATAGGTTCTTGTACAATATAAGTTTATGGTTCACAGTTTAGAT
>JAUMHN010444092.1:0-11204 GCA_032360265.1 Heliamphora ciliata
GAAAGATAAAGAGGCCTTTGGTGGGTTTTGACTCACTGGCCGGTCACAGACGCCATGTTTTAAAATGGGTCGTGACAAATCTTCAAGTAAGTTCAAGGATTTCATATTCTACAAGCCAATTAATATAAATCAAAATAACTCCAAATGCAAATAAGAAAGCCCAAGGGCTTTCAATCTTTGGTAATCGTATAGCCGTATAGGTGAAACAGAAAATCTTCCACACCAGAAATCAAATAAAAGTTGCAATCATAGGCATTTAAGCCGTTGGACCTTCAAGCAATTAAAATCACTATTAATTCACCTAAAAAAATCATAAAAAACAGCGTAAGCAGATATCAAATCCAACCAGGCATGACAGTCCAGAGACAACCTAGTGCAGCCAAGAGCAAGACAACGCAAATTCAGTTCTTATGACCACACGTTGATGGGGCTTTCCCTAAGGTTCTTCAAATTACAAAATGAAGCTGTCTCCATTTATTGAATTTAAAACTAAACAAAGAGCATTGATAAATAAAGAAAAATCCTGAAGGGAAGTTTGTTTATGTGCCGAAAAGCACATTAAATCACAGGATAGGAGACATGCATTAGGACATGAAAGAAAAGGGAAAAGAGAGATGATTATAGAGGCAAGAGATGGCACAATGGTCACCAAGCCTCCTAAAGAAAAGAAAGGTTTTTAAACATGGAATGGGTAATAAGATAAATGATGGGTATGGATTATTGTTGTACTCAACTTTTATTTTTGACAACTAAATGCCGTAATGATCATAATAAAAAGTTTCCATGTTCACTGGACAGGATATAGAAGGTTACTATGAATTTTTAGGCTTCCCAAAGCGTACAAGGAAGCTTTTATTCTTGCCAAATGAGATTAGCCTTAGCCCCTGTTTGGCCAGCCTTAGCCTTTTATTTTTGTCAAATGAGATTAGTGTTTGGCATCTCTAAAAAGCCACTACCTTTTTTTTTCACTCCCCCCCCCCCCCAATAAAACCCTATACACATCCCAAACACTAACTTTTTTTTGAGTAAAATGACTATAATACCCTCAATTAAAAAAGACAACTTTTCTCACAAAAACAAAAAAAGGCATGCCAATATCCCAGATACTACAACTTAAAAGCAAAAATTAAGAACATATTAGATATTTTAATAAAAAACAAAAAATGAAAAAAAAAAGCTACTATACAAAATCATCCCAAACAATCTAACTTTTTCTATTTCTCTTTTTTGTATAAAAGCTAAATCTCATAAAAGCCAAGCTTTTTAGACATTCCAAACTAGGCCTTAAAGAAAAAATAAAATCTAAAGAAAGTATTCAGAATAACTCCCTCCCTGCCTCAAGCGACAACAAGATTGAAACTTCCATTGGAGAGGTTTAAAGCCAAGATCCACCAAGTTATATAAAATATACTCGTAATTCAATGTCAAAAAGGGTGCTCACATCACATGTAAGGACTTGCAAATTCCCCTTTTGTTAAGTAATGAATACATTGTGTACATAAAGTTTATGGCCTAGAATTTAATTTGATTATGCCAAGGACATGTTTTCCACAAGTTAAATACTATAAATGCTAATTGAGCCATGTAGATTGTTTGTGTCCACTTGTTGGAACTTTCGTTGGTCCTTTGTTAATTCTTGTGGATTGGTGGGCCTACAAAGGCCCAATTTGTGTTTTCAACTCAACCCATTTTGGGCTCAAATGGCATCCTACATCTTGACTCTTGAATAGATTCATTTACCTATGTTAGTCGATTAAACCATGGTTAGAGACTTGCCCAACACTCAAACCTTTGCCCATTTGGTTACGATAAGTGGAAAAGACCCAAACTAGTTACCTTTATTTCCTTGTTTGGTTGGAAAGTCACCAAAATTTTCTTTCCTCCCATACATTGAATTTAAGCCCATGCTTTCTTACACGTTAGCACATTAAGTCTCATACTCAACCACCTAAGGTTTCATACTCACGTGTACACCCCACCACCCAAGACCTTACACCGTCTAGGAGAAACTAACACATCATTTACTCAAATTCACACAACCTTCACTCTTCTATTTCAAAGAGAACACCAAGTTAGTCTTACACATAGATCTTAGACAACAATGCAAATGCTTACAACTTACTTTACCTTACATTCAACCTTGCCTTGAACATTGTATAGCTAAATATAAATCTCACTGTCATGCAAAAAACACCTCATGTTTTATTCCCACATCTATACTTAGCCTCCTAGCCTCTTTGGTGGCCATTCCAAGCTTGAAACTTCCATTTGAGAGAGGTTGGAAACAAAGCTTCAAGACCAAATCATCTAAGGCCTTCAACACTTCACCTCAGCTAGCTCTTTTTTGAAGGTTTAGTTTCCTTTTTGGTGGAACTTTGAGGTAGGGATTTTAACTAGTTGTTTAAGTATGCTAGACAC
Source organism: Heliamphora ciliata (assembly GCA_032360265.1). Lineage (NCBI taxonomy): Eukaryota > Viridiplantae > Streptophyta > Magnoliopsida > Ericales > Sarraceniaceae > Heliamphora > Heliamphora ciliata. The sequence continues at coordinate 2,419 of JAUMHN010444092.1, forward strand.
CCTATGTAGAATGTTTTTCATGCTTTAAAAGGATGTTTACATGGTTTTTTAAAAAAATGCTTAGTTAGATGTCTCAAAAATAAGAAGTTGAAATGGTAACTACGTTAGTTTCAACTTTCAAGTTATTTTATTATTGAACTATGAGTGGTATTATGATCACCATGTAGGGTTTTGAGTACTAAAAACTACGTATAATGTTACACCTTGAAGAGCATGATTATTGATGCTAAAGTCTACTCCAAAGCATATCTTGAAAAAGTATGGCCTTAATATTGAAGTTAAGTCTACATCATATATTGGTAAAATATTTGTTTTTATGCATGATATGAGTTTATAGTTTCAACAAAAAAATGTTAGTTTCCTAAATTGTTGAGTTCGTTTAGGCTCTAGAAACATTGATTTTGAGATTGAATTAATTTGATTGTTCTGGATATTGTGTGACCATCTAAAAAGAGTATGAGTTGGCGGATTATGTACACAAAATAGATTTGAAAACCATGGTTTGAAACTTGAGTTTCATTGGATTTTGGTTGTTTCTGGAGGTTTGAGAAATAATATGAAGATCATGTTATTGCGAGAATACTTGTGTCATTTAAAATATTTTGGTGTGAGTTGGAGTCCTTAATTAGTTATTTGGTAGTTTTCGAATAAAATGTGTTCATGGGCTATATACTTATGTAACTACTTAGCATATCATACTTCTTGTTGCGTATTTTATCTTCTAGTTTTTAATCCTATGGGCCGTGTGCTCAACGAGTTACTTTACAGGCAATAATGGTGCCTGAGATAGTGGCATGCCTCCCTTTTGGGTGAAGGATGTGTTCCTAACTAGTTAGGCTTGGGAAACATATTATGATATAATTGAACTTTTGAGCATGTAATACAATTAGTTTAAACTTTTTGAGCTTATATTAGTTAAGCTTCCACTTTTGGCATGTGTAATATAACTAAATTTGAAGTTTGATTTTAAAATAATGACAAGAGCATAATAATGTTTTGAAAAGAAAGCATATTTGATTAATAGTCTAAATGGCACGTGTGGGTATCTAGCCAACTTTGCCTCCAGGCAAGTAAACTAACCTCCTCACCTTCGGGAAGAGTGGTGTCCGCCACACATGGCTCCCAGGAAAGGCACACATGGTAATACTAGCCATTCCCAAGCCAGCCTTGAGGTGACAGAAACCTCAAGGGGGGGATGCAACCGACTAACCTCATCATCGCCAATCAACTTCGAGCTACAGCCGACCACCTCGCGACTATGCAGCGAACTCAAAACCTTCTCATGAAAACTCTGCTCACCTTGCAAAGGTGACGAAAGCAGCCAATCCACCCCTCCTAGTGGGCTCGGACACTCAAGCACATTTGGAACCTGAGGGACCAAGGGTGCAACCCCCGCCCCCGCCACCACTAGCAAAGCAACCACCAGCTCGAGTCCTCTAAGTTTTCTATCACGGTGTAGGTTTATCCCTACACCCACAAGGTTAACCTAGCTCTTCCGTAGCGCACTTCGTTTTGGAGCGAATGAAAGAACATGTACATGCCCTCCTCCAGTCAGAAGAAGTTCTCAATACTCCAAACCTCGATCTATGTCTCCAATACCTTTTTGAGGTCCTAAATTCTCCCTAGCCTGAAGGCTATGTCGACCCCAAGTTCACCCGTTTCGACAGGCAAAGGGAAACGCAAAAGAGCACGTCACTCAATTCGTAGACACTTAGTATTCACAGCGTAGATTAAAATCTCAAGATGCGGGAGTTCTCTAAATTCCTCACTGACAAAGCTTATTCATGGTACGCCAACCTACTCCCTGGATCTATCTCCTCATGGGAAGAGCTGGTTAAAAAGTTTTATGCCAAGTTCTTCTACGTGGAAGAACGTCTGACTACCCTCCACCTCATGAGGGAAAGCCAAAAACACTCAGAGGACCTACTTACATATGTGCGACGTTTCCGTGAATTGGCTGTGGACATCAAAGACCTAGTGAGCGAAAAACAGCTGGTGAAGCTTTGCATCGAAGGAATGAGCTCCACCTACAAGATTCATATGGTAAATCACAACTTTCAAGATTTCTCTACTTTGTGTTTAGCAACCAGAAACCTGAGCGAAACAGTCAGATCCATTGCCCGTGAACTGCCTTGCCTGCAGCAATACCAAGCTCCCTCTCCTCGGAGGCCGGGTTTAAACGAGGCCTTTCCATCTATGCTGCCTCCAGTACTTTTAATCGAGCACGCGATGACCGCAGCAAGCGAACTGGTTCGAGGAACCTCCCCCTCTCCCAATAACGATCGAGGAATCACAAGCACTTCACGACACCTGGGTCAATGATGGCAAGGTGGTATTCCCCGAAGCCAAGAAACCAGTTTCAAGAAGGGATCTCTCTCATCCGGACTACTGCATCTATCACCAGATGGTGTGCTATGCTACCAACGATTGTTGGGGACTACGACACCTAGTAAAGAAGACGCTCAGAAATGAAGCGTTGGAACTCCCCCAAAACAAAGATGTCCTCTGAGATCCCCTTCCCCGACACCAAGACAAAGGTACAGTAGTGATGATGGTCAGCTATAGTAACAATGCCCCCTTGGTGCTTCAACGATGACCATCTCTCATCACAGGGAGTTGAAAGAGCCCATGACCGGTGAAGTAGTAGCAAAGCAAGATCTACCGACCTTTGAAGAAAAAGAGAGCCGCCACCATCCAAAACTCCACTAAGTTCAAATGGTTCTTTGACCAATTCGGGCTCTCCGAGCCAACTCGACTCCAAGCAACGAAAGCCATACTTTAGATTGTCGAGCAAAACGGAGAAGAATGAATGGGACTATCCGGTCCCGTCCGTAAAATATTGAAGGATAATTCCTTGCCCATCACATTCACTAAAGCTGATAAACAACTATGCTTTTCCCCACAACAGACTCTTATACGTCCCAGTGTTTATCAATGGCATGGAGTTTTAGAGAGGGTTCTTGGACAGAGGAGCTTCCTTAAGCATCATCCCTTATTCCACCTTTACGGCAACGGCTATTCCCATAACACATCTGGTGAAGCAACTCATCACCATCTCTAGGTTTGGTAACCATAGCCAACAAATCATGGGGTACGTGCAGGTGGACCTGATCATGGGAAGTATCCGCTCCACCACTAAGTTCTATGTGATTGATTCAGAAACAACATACCATGCCCTCTTAGGCCATACATGGCTTTACAGGTATGCTGTTATCCCATCCACCTATCATCAATGCATGAAAGCCATCAACAGAAAAGCAATCGTCACCATCTCAGGATCAAATAAGCCCTTCAAACTAGAAGAATCACGCATGGCCGATGTTATCTTCTACAACAGTCTCCACGAGGAAGAATCTCTGATCCCGCCGCAGAGTATCCAAATTCCCCCGTGGGAAAACACACCTAAAGAAGAGCATGTGTTAGCCAAGCGAGCGAGAAATCCTATAACCGACGAACCCTCCTCAAGCAGCGGTCACAGTCGTCCCAAAGTCACAAAGTATACCAAACCCGATGGAAAGGAAGTGTACTGGTTATGACGGTGCGAGGGGTCGGCTCCTGCCGAACTTGAAGCTGACCCCATGGATATCTCCGAAGACTGCCATCAACAATGCCACTCTTTGTCAACGATAAGCCTCGAAGACCAAAGAAAAGAACATTAAAGGAAGCGAAGCGTGCAAAAAGAACGAACATCGGGGGCAAGAAGCAAGATCCAACGCACCTACCACCAGGCCACCCTACCAATCCATCACTTCCAAACCTCACCTCGAGCTCAAGCATCACACAACCTTCCCCAATCTCTAAGAAGTCAAACCTGCTCCAGAGTGCCTCCAACTTGCAAAGATCTCATTAAAGAGAAGAAGGCATCCCTCCTAACTTTGATAAAAGGATACGAAGACGTCTTTAGATGGAACTACGACAAGATGTCGGGCTTGGATCCAACAGTAACCATGCACCACCTCAACGTTAAGCCATCCGCTCGCCTAATAAAACAAGGAACAAGGTTCTACAAGCCAAAAGTCGAGGTCAAGATCAAAGGCAAAGTGGAAAAACTCCTCAGCACTGGTTTCATCAGACCCATCCAACACCCTATATGGCTTTCCAGCATAATCTCGGTGGTAAAGAAGAATGGACAAATACAAGTATGTGTGGACTTCAAAGACCTGAACAAGTCTTGCCCAAAAGATGAATTCCCACTTCTTAGCATAAACACACTTGTCGATTCCGCCGTCAGGTATCACATGTTCTCCTTCATGAATGGCTTTAGCTGGTATAACCAAATCAAGATAGCGCCGCATGACGGCCCAAAAACCACATTCCGAACACCTATTGGTAATTTCTTTTATACAGGAATACCCTTTGGTCTGAAAAATGCAGGTGCAACGTACCAACGGGCTATGACCGCCATCTTTCATGACATGTTCCACAAGGAAGTCAAATTCTATATCGATGATCTCGTGGTCAAGTCACGAGAGGACGATACCCATCTTAAAGATCTCCAGCAAGTTTTCGAACAGTGCTAACGCTATCACCTCAGAATGAACCCACTGAAATGCGTTTTTGGCGTCACCTCCGGTAAGTTTCTCAGATGCATAGTCCATCAACATGGCATTGACCAAGACCCCACCAAAATTTCATCCAACAAAGGCATGCCCCCTCCAACCGACCCCGATTAACTCAAGACCTTCTTATGAAGGACATCATACCTAAGAAGGTTCATCCTGGCAGTGGCAAAAATCTCCCAGCCATTTAACAACCTCCTTAAGAAAGGAGCAAAGTTCGCTTGGGGTATAGAGCACCAAGAAGCATTCAAAAAATCAAATCCGCTCTAACCTCCTCACTAACAATGACTCCCCCTCAACAAGGAAGACCTCTCCTCCTGTACATCACATCCACCCCACGTTCCATCGAGGCCCTATTAGCGCAAGAGATAGATGGGATAGAGCGGCCAATATACTACCCAGTCATTTCGGGTGCGGAGGCACGATATTCTCCCATTGAGCGGCATTGCTTAGCTTTGATCTTCACTGCGCAAAAGCTTAGACAATATCTACTTTCATATACCCTCCACCTCATCACAAAATGTGATCCCATTTGCTTCCACCTAACACGTCCCGCACTGGCAGGACGATCGGCCCGATGGTTGCTCTCCTTGGTAGAGTATGACATAATTTGTAAAGCCCCTCAAGAGCCAAGCCTTCGCAGATCTTCTTGCCCACTTCCCGAGTGGGGAATATGAGCCACCATCAGAGGAGCTCCTCGGGGATAATTTCCAAATGGCGGCCATTACCACCAACGAAGAATGGAGTTTGAGCTTCAATGGATCCTCTACTTCCAAAGGAAGAGCGAGGATCATCTTGACCTCTCCAGCGGGCCCATAATTAATCTATCATACAAGCTGGTGTTCCACTGCTCCAATAATGAAGCCGAATACGAAGCACTAATCCTCGGTCTTATGGCAACCCTAAACTCAGAGGTCACCTTACTATACATTAAAGGCAACTTAAAACCCGTGATCAGGCAAACTAATGGCAAGTATGCCATAAGAGAACCTCCACTAGCCTCCTACTGAGCCATTGTGCAGCAACTAATAGAAAAATTCGAGATGGTTCGAATCGAACGCACCTCAAGATCAGAGAACCATCACCTAGACGCTCTAGCGACTCTAGCCTCCAAGGTCAATGTGTCAGATGAAGCCATAAAGATTAAAGTGCTCAAGCGTTCCCTCCCCTGTTCAGACACTGAAATTTTCCCAGAGGAAGAGGTCTAAGACTGGAGAACACCCATTACCGGTGAGCTCAAGAGCCCTTTTGGAACGCTCCTAATAACAAATTTGAAGCATTTTACAATTTATCAGGGGGTCCTTTACTTTAGGGTATCTGGTGGCCTCCTGGCTCGTTGCATCAAAGAAAAAGAAGCCAAATCCAAACTACACTAAGTCCACGAACATTCTTGTAGAACCGAAGACGTAAGCCTTTACCGACGATTGCAGCGTCAAGGATTTTATTGGCCGGACATGGCCAAAGAAGCAACCGAGCTCTAAAGTAGATGCCCTAACTGCCAAGAGGCGCCATCACGAGAGAAATGCACCTTCATTGGGATGTACTCTGACTGCAGACAGTTGTACATAGATTTTCTCACCAATGGGGCCCTGCCCCCAACACGTTTAGACGTGACAGTAGTTAAAAAACGAGCTCAACGATTCTTCATCCACAACGAAGAACTCTTCAGGAAGGGCTTCGATGGCCAATCACTAAGGTGTTTGGTGGGAGCTGAAATTCAACAAGCACTAGAAGAATCCCATTCACCTTAACATCAGGGCGAAGCAAAGCTATATCAACACCTGCTTCATATTGGCTACTATTAGCCCGCCATGGAGACAGACGCCCGAAGCTACGCCAAGAGGTGCAAAGCATGCCAGGCTCACGGCAATTTGATCCACTCTCGAGCCGTCGACCTAAGGACGGTTGGGATGCCATGGCCCTTCCACACTTGGGCAATGGATTCAATTGGTCCCATCAACCCTCCGTCCAAAGGCAACATATGGATTGTGACCGCTACAGAACTCTACACGAAGTGGGTGGAAGCCGTTTCCATAAGAACAGCCATCGGTGGGATCATTTCTAACTTTATACGAGAAAATGTTATATGTAGGTTTGGCATTTCCAAGGTTATCTTGTCAGACAACGGCACCCCTTTCGCAACCGTGAGGTGGCCCAGTTATCACCCTCTTATGACATCACCCACCATAAGTCAACCCCATATTACCCACAGAGCAATGGACAAGTGGAAGCTACCAACAAGACACTCCTCAAGATCCTCAGTCGGACTCTAGAAGACCATCAAGCCAGTTGGGCCCACGCTTTGCCCATGGCACTCTGGGCCTACCGCACCTCCAAAAGAAGACCCACACAAACGACGCCCTTCGCTGTAGTATATAGGACAGAAGCAGTCCCCCTCGCAGAGATTGTCATTCCCTCAAGACGAATGGCTCTTAAAAGTGGAATCCTCCATGAAGCTCGCCAACGAGAACTAGAAGAGAAAAGGGATCGTGCTCAAACTAACCTCAGAGTCTATCAAAGAAGAATCGCCCGAGCCTACAATACCATGGTCCGATCAAGAAGCTTCCAAGAAGGTGGCTTAGTGATGAAGGCAACAACTCACGTACTGACGGGGCACTTCATCTCCAAGTTCGCCCCAAAATGGGAAGGGACATATGTCGTCAAAGAGACCAACATCAATGGATACTACAGAATAGCTAAATCGGACTCTAATGTCCTCCTCACATCCATTAAAGTCAAATGGCTCAAAGCCTACTATCCCTAAGAATATATCAAATTTGGAAAACTCTTTAACATCATTTTAAAGTTAGTTTCTTTTTCATACATAATGATAAGAAAGACAATGGCACATACCAAAAAATATATATATAACATAAATAACTTCTAGTGCTGTATGACACATACAAAATCCACACAAAAGAAATAAAAATATACACATGTAACCTATCCAATGTTGAGGGTCACTCCGCTAAAGAGTGAACTCGCGGATCCAAGGCAGCCAACTTACGTCGAGCAACAATCAACTTCGCATCCACAGCATCAACCGTCGCTATTATCTCTTCACGACATGCAGCTGCCTCCTGAAGTTCGCGATGTAGCCTGTCAAAATCACAACGTACCTCCTCACCTCTCACCATCAACGCCTTCCGATCCTAGTTTAACTCGCCGATGCACGTCACCAATGCTCTACTAACCTTGACTCGAGAGACAACTAACACAAACCTATCTCGAAGCCAATCTACCTTGTGAGCTAGTAATGCTCTGATTCCCTCCATCAGCGCCTTAGCCATGCATAACTCCTCGCCAATCCCAGGTTGACTCAAATCCTCCTGAACACCCCCCGCCTAATATCTCGAGAGCAAAGCGCCTGAACCTAGGACTCACCTTAACCAATGGGAAGAATGTGCTCGATCGAAGCTGGAAAGCATTCCCCAAGTGAGAAAGAAGGCTCGCATCCACCCCCGCAAATAAAAAGGCTGGCCGCAAACTAATCCCCTCCTCATTACCATGCCGCTGCTCCACACTCCCATCGGGGTAATGAATCACCGAGAACTCACCATCAACCGATATGGGGAGGCGCTCTCCCAAAGCAACTAAACCAAGAGTAACTATCACTGCAGCAGGAGCAGGAGGCTCCCTCATTGCTGTATCCACGCCCAAAGGCTGCTCCTCCGCTACTGATCGCAGCTCCACTACATCTACTGAAGCCTCTATCGTGTCGACTCGAGACTCCACCGCCGTAGCTGCGAGGGGCTCCATCACCACCAAAGGCTCCAACTCTGAATCTGTCCCACCCCCCACTGCGTCTATGTGAATGATCAAAGGCCCCATCACCTCCATCACCGCAGAAGGCTCCACCACCTCCATCACCGTCGTCACCGGTGGCCCCACTACATCCCTCACTACATGTTCTAAAGGCCGCATCAATGCCAACGGCCTTGGCACCTGCTTTGCACAACCAAAAACGGCGCAAAACCTGACACTCGTCCCAAGGTAGCCGCTCCAACCGGAATCACAACTCACCTAAAATATTCCTGATCATCGCTCCTGCTATCGCTATGATTGCTAGGTACTCCTACAACCATAACCTGAAGGCAATAAGCGCATTATCAATAAACGCATTATATACTGCATGGAGATAGCTTAGATATGTTAGATATATATGTATCTTAGTAGTATCTTTACTATTATTCTGTGTGTGTGAGTGTAGGGATGTAATAGTGTGGC